>JAJTWR010000269.1:1780000-1992500 GCA_021613335.1 Whitmania pigra | reverse complement strand
ATTCAAAATGATTAAAACATTCATGAAGCAATTAATTTTGATTTCATTTAAATTATTTTTTAAATCGTAATAATCTGGTTTTGGAGTATTATGTTACAATTGAGTGCAATAATCTTACTGAACTTTGTTGAGATTGTTTGTTTATGGTTGACATCGGTTATAGATAAAAAAAAAATTTTTTAATTTGAAAGAATTAAAAATAATTCAACATGTAAGCATAAATGATAATCATTTAGCTCCTTCTACTCTGAGTTTTATATTATAAATATTTACAAATATATTTATAAATAAATCAGCCTCACCATAAATTGACACTGCGATATTTTTAATTCCATAACTTTTTAAAACGAGAAATTCAGATGGAAATTTAGAGTGACTTGAAATTGATTGAACAGAATTGATGCAAACCCAGAATCGAATTGAAATCATAAATGTAAATATAAAAAAAATAATAATAAACTCATAAATCTTGCGAACTTCCAGAAAGTGCATGGGTGGCGCTTTCAAGGTCAGTCTTTGAATCAATCTATCAAAGTAGGAGAGGGTTTGGAAATTTCATTTCGACAGTTGGGGGCAGGAGAATTCTCGCCTTAATCGATACTGGAAAAATTAAAAAAATGAAATTTTCTTCACCAAAATCAACTTAATTTGTTTAAAAATGCTGTGGGTGTTAACGAGATTAATTATTGTTGTATTAATAATCAGTTTTTTCTTTTTAAGACTTCCTTCCATCATTTTCAATCAAATCCTTACTCCTGAGGCAGGATTGTTAAAATATTGCTGTGCTTAAAATTTTATCAGCAGCAATTCTATAAACGAGGCTGTCTTTTTCAAGACATTTGCTTCAAACGAGCCTAAAATTGGTCACGGCATCGTAAATATTGCTCAGGTTAATTAAACTGGGGTTGACGGATCGCTGGCAGTTAACGATGACAGCTTTACCTCCACCCATGTCGTTCTTCGTCTTCATCGTCGACGTCATCATCATCAATCACCATCATGTTGATGATCAGCATCCTCAATTTTGTAACCATTATTCATCATCATTACCTTCATTTATGCAATCTCCATCAGTAACACCGGCGCCAGCAGCTTTTCTTTCCCTTCCAATGGAATTTAAATGGCGGCAGATCTTTCTAACATTTTATTATTGTCTTTATTGCCTCAAAAAAAAAAAAATTAAATTATCTCTGAGTGCATTTTCTAAACGTCCCTCGCAATGTTTTCAGTTCGAGATGATGCAACCGAGATGAACAACATGGTTCCGTGGTCCATCTGTAAGTTAACAACAGGTTCCTAATGTCTACGTTCAGTGCTATTCATGTTCGTGAGGATGTTTCGAGTAATATTTTTATCTAAGTGTTTCTTTTAGCAAACCTGTTTATATATATATATATATATATATATATATAATTTCAATGACATTGAAAATAGATGAGATAAGTCATGAACTTTGTAATGTGCTTTATCAGATGGACTTTAAGCTCTTTTATTGATTAAGATAATTAATATTGTTTTAAAAATTTTATTACAACATTATTTAATATCTTTCATTCGAACGTTTAAGAATCCAACCAATGGTTAAATGACAAGTTAGAAAATTTCAATCACAATAACAAAAGCGATACAAAAGCATCATGGAGGCTGCAAGTCGATTTACAAAACTTACGAAAGCGAAAAATGTTTTCAAGTCAGAGACAGCAGAAGCATCGAAGTATCTACTTGAAAGCAAATGGTCCTTGTGGTACTTCAAGAACATGAAAGGAGTCGATTGGAAGAAATGCCAACATTTTGTCGCAACCGTCGGCAGCGTCGAAGAATTCTGGAGTCTCTGCATGCACGTGGAACTTCCAAGCAAGCTGGGCAATAACTGCGATTACTCGTTCTTCAAGTATGGAGTCGAACCAGCTTGGGAAGATTCTGAGAATCGCAAAGGCGGCAGGTGGGTGATCAACTTGGACAAGGGTTTGGATTCGTTAGACCTTGACAGAGGCTGGACAGACGTTCTCATGGCCCTTGTTGGATGTCAATTTGGAGACGCCCATAATGATGTTTGTGGTGTTGTCCTCAACATCAGACCGAAAGGAAACAAGATATCCATTTGGACCAAGAATAAGAATGATTATAGCACCAACGAAGAAATCGGCGTCATATTCAAGAGGGCAATGAACCTTCCAAATGTTGTAATGAACTACCAGTCACACGAGGATGCCGCCAACAGATAATTAATATGAGAACTGAACTCGAGTTCTGATAATTTAATTTAATGTGATTAAATATTTTAATAAAAGTCGTATCTTAAGAACTTATGTCGTCATGGAAAATCTATTCAACTAAGACTCAGCTAAGACTGTAGAACTATTGTTTATTTTTTGAATCTCTTATTTTGATTTCAGTTGTCAAACTTAATTTTGTCTTTATTTGGTGACTTAAAATCTCTTTTGAATAATTTTTTCATTGATCATTGATTTATTAGGCTAGAATACACCTAAGCCACTATTTACATAATTCACATAAACTTCTCAGTCACGCCGCTATGAAGTTTTTTCAAGAGAAATACCTTTGATTTTAAAACGTATCTGCGCTTTACACCACGAGAAGCAATTTCTTCATTGGAGCCATAGCTGGAGTTAAAAGTGTGCAGCCCCTCCAACCTGCGTCAGAAATCTTTTGGTTTGTCTTGGCTTGTCAGCTGCCGAGGGAGAGGTAGGTTTATAACAAGGAAAAAATTATTTTCTCTTTTTTTTTAATCAGGTTTTTGTACCAATTAAACTAATTGAACTGAGGCCTCCATCTAAGTAAATCCTGTCCTGCCTAATTACAATAATAATTGTTGAAAATATAACAAGAGCCTGTGTTTACAAACGACACCGGTTTGTTGATGCAACAAATAGCGCTACCAAATCAAAGCGGCATGTTGAAATTTGGATTTACGATACCCATATCCTTCACAAGGGCGCTTATGGCAGTTCAGGCTGGATTTCGAACACGACACATTACAAATGTTGCCTTTACCGCCGTATGAAAGAATCTGCATGTCAAACCAAAATTAATGATTTGCTCAAAATTCATCACAACATTTCACTAACTCAATCTAGTCGAGTTTCGCGAGCGATTGAAAACTTCCTTGATTCCTCACTGTAACTCCATCAATTCCTGTTCTACTATGTTGATCCTTAAAACTAACCCTAAAGTTCAAAGTTCAAGATCTTAAATTTCAAACCGCCTAAAGCTAAACCAAATGCTGAACCTGCAATTTACCAAATAGCCGTTGATACGAGGATATCAACGATAATTTTATTGCAGTGTTTGATTGCTAAATAAGTATTAGTTAGATAAAATAATTTTTAATCTTTAATAATTAATATACATAATGAAAACTCTAGGATCTGAATTAGAATCGATTAGGCTTAAGAGCGTTTTAGTTAATCATATTAGTTATAATTACTTAGTGAACATTTAGTGAATAAATATTAAAGCAAAAAATTAAAAACAGAAGATTCAGGTTTTTTTTATTAAAATAATATATATTCACTAAATGTTCAAATAACCAAATCATTAAATTAAGAAATTGACTTTAACCTTGATTATTAAATTAATTAATAATTAACGTCAGAACTTGTATCTGCGATTTCAAATATTTTGGTATTTACTTCGATAAAATACCGATTACAAAATACTTTTTTAAAAAAAGTAGATTAAGAGTAAGTATAAATTAATTAGTTTGAAAAAATGTATTACTTCAAATTAAATAATATTTTATTTAAAAATTTTATTGCTCGTATTATTTATTATCTTTCATACGAACGTTTAAGAAACCAACAAACTAATAAATGGCAAGTTAGGAAACTTCAATCCCAGTAACAACAGCAATACAAAAGCATCATGGAGGCTGCAAGTCGATTTACAAAACTTACGAAAGCGAAAAATGTTTTCAAGTCAGAGACAGCAGAAGCATCGAAGTATCTACTTGAAAGCAAATGGTCCTTGTGGTACTTCAAGAACATGAAAGGAGTCGATTGGAAGAAATGCCAACATTTTGTCGCAACCGTCGGCAGCGTCGAAGAATTCTGGAGTCTCTGCATGCACGTGGAACTTCCAAGCAAGCTGGGCAATAACTGCGATTACTCGTTCTTCAAGTATGGAGTCGAACCAGCTTGGGAAGATTCTGAGAATCGCAAAGGCGGCAGGTGGGTGATCAACTTGGACAAGGGTTTGGATTCGTTAGACCTTGACAGAGGCTGGACAGACGTTCTCATGGCCCTTGTTGGATGTCAATTTGGAGACGCCCATAATGATGTTTGTGGTGTTGTCCTCAACATCAGACCGAAAGGAAACAAGATATCCATTTGGACCAAGAATAAGAATGATTATAGCACCAACGAAGAAATCGGCGTCATATTCAAGAGGGCAATGAACCTTCCAAATGTTGTAATGAACTACCAGTCACACGAGGATGCCGCCAACAGATAATTAATATGAGAACTGAACTCGAGTTCTGATAATTTAATTTAATGTGATTAAATATTTTAATAAAAGTCGTATCTTAAGAACTTATGTCGTCGTGGAAAATCTATTCAACTAAGACTCAGCTAAGGCTGTAGAACTATTGTTTATTTTTTGAATCTCTTATTTTGATTTCAGTTGTCAAACTTAATTTTGTCTTTATTTGGTGACTTAAAATCTCTTTTGAATAATTTTTTCATTGATCATTGATTTATTAGGCTAGAATACACCTAAGCCACTATTTACATAATTCACATAAACTTCTCAGTCACGCCGCTATGAAGTTTTTTCAAGAGAAATACCTTTGATTTTAAAACGTATCTGCGCTTTACACCACGAGAAGCAATTTCTTCATTGGAGCCATAGCTGGAGTTAAAAGTGTGCAGCCCCTCCAACCTGCGTCAGAAATCTTTTGGTTTGTCTTGGCTTGTCAGCTGCCGAGGGAGAGGTAGGTTTATAACAAGGAAAAAATTATTTTCTCTTTTTTTTTAATCAGGTTTTTGTACCAATTAAACTAATTGAACTGAGGCCTCCATCCAAGTAAATCCTGTCCTGCCTAATTACAATAATAATTGTTGAAAATATAACAAGAGCCTGTGTTTACAAACGACACCGGTTTGTTGATGCAACAAATAGCGCTACCAAATCAAAGCGGCATGTTGAAATTTGGATTTACGTTACCCAAATTTAGTGCCGGAAAATTTGAGATTAGTCAAAAAATTATACCGGATTAATTGTCATATTAGCGAAAGTTACTTGTTGACTTAAACTTAAAGTTAACGAAAACATAGTTTGTTCCAGCATGATTTAAAGAGATATACTGCAATAAAACCAATCTTACGATTAGTATCAATGTGGTTCAATGTCTCCATTTTATTTTAATATCATAGCATTTTCCTTAGGAACGCGTCTGTTACATTTGTAATTATGATGCTTTTTTAGCATTACCTTAATTACGCTACATTACGGATCATATTTCTAATTAATAGTCATGTGATTGAATATGTTTAGGAATTAAATACCCGACTAATTTTTGTACTTCATTTCTAAGGCGCCATATTCATAGCGTCAGGTGCTCTTCTTACAACCATTTATATAGCGCTCCTTCACAAGGGCGCTTATGGCAGTTCAGGCTGGATTTGGAACACGACACATTACAAATGTTGCCTTTACCGCCGTATGCAAGAATCTGCATGTCAAACCAAAATTAATGATTTGCTCAAAATTCATCACAACATTTCACTAACTCAATCTAGTCGAGTTTCTCGAGCGATTGAAAACTTCCTTGATTCCTCACTGTAACTCCATCAATTCCTGTTCTACTATGTTGATCCTTAAAACTAACCCTAAAGTTCAAAGTTCAAGATCTTAAATTTCAAACCGCCTAAAGCTAAACCAAATGCTGAACCTGCAATTTACCAAATAGCCGTTGATACGAGGATATCAACGATAATTTTATTGCAGTGTTTGATTGCTAAATAAGTATTAGTTAGATAAAATAATTTTTAATCTTTAATAATTAATATACATAATGAAAACTCTAGGATCTGAATTAGAATCGATTAGGCTTAAGAGCGTTTTAGTTAATCATATTAGTTATAATTACTTAGTGAACATTTAGTGAATAAATATTAAAGCAAAAAATTAAAAACAGAAGATTCAGGTTTTTTTTATTAAAATAATATATATTCACTAAATGTTCAAATAACCAAATCATTAAATTAAGAAATTGACTTTAACCTTGATTATTAAATTAATTAATAATTAACGTCAGAACTTGTATCTGCGATTTCAAATATTTTGGTATTTACTTCGATAAAATACCGATTACAAAATACGTTTTTTAAAAAAAGTAGATTAAGAGTAAGTATAAATTAATTAGTTTGAAAAAATGTATTACTTCAAATTAAATAATATTTTATTTAAAAATTTTATTGCTCGTATTATTTATTATCTTTCATACGAACGTTTAAGAAACCAACAAACTAATAAATGGCAAGTTAGGAAACTTCAATAGCAATACAAAAGCATCATGGAGGCTGCAAGTCGATTTACAAAACTTACGAAAGCGAACAATGTTTTCAAGTCAGAGACAGCAGAAGCATCGAAGTATCTACTTGAAAGCAAATGGTCCTTGTGGTACTTCAAGAACATGAAAGGAGTCGATTGGAAGAAATGCCAACATTTTGTCGCAACCGTCGGCAGCGTCGAAGAATTCTGGAGTCTCTGCATGCACGTGGAACTTCCAAGCAAGCTGGGCAATAACTGCGATTACTCGTTCTTCAAGTATGGAGTCGAACCAGCTTGGGAAGATTCTGAGAATCGCAAAGGCGGCAGGTGGGTGATCAACTTGGACAAGGGTTTGGATTCGTTAGACCTTGACAGAGGCTGGACAGACGTTCTCATGGCCCTTGTTGGATGTCAATTTGGAGACGCCCATAATGATGTTTGTGGTGTTGTCATCAACATCAGACCGAAAGGAAACAAGATCTCCATTTGGACCAAGAATAAGAATGATTACAGCACCAACGAAGACATCGGCGTCATATTCAAGAGGGCATTGAACCTTCCACATGTTACAATGAGCTACCAGTCACATGAAGATGCAGCCAACAGATAATTAAATACGAGAAATCTAAATTTCATTTTTCTTGGAATCGCTCTAATTTGTTAATAAAATTTATATTTGTTTTCTTAAAACATTTTTATATAAACTTACATAAGGTGAAAGTGTGCAACAATCAATTACGAATCAACCGATGTCTTCGTTATTCTTACATTAATTTTAATTTTATAATTAATTTAACAGAAATAATACAGTAACATCACAATATCGTAATTGTGAACATGTCTTATGTTACCCCTGAAGAATTGCGTTTGTTGACAGGGGTTTTTCGCCCGACCATGTTTCGTTTTTCCACGTAAATTGTTGTCTTCAAAATAAATTATCGGACTTGCAAATTCTTTTAAAAAGTTGTGACCCTGGAATAATTGCACTTACGGAAACACTGAAGAAATTGAAGAGACGTGAATGAATTGGAGAATGTGCTTTGAAACTGGGTGGTAAGCTTATTAAATAATTTTGCAACAAACTCATTTATAGGATGTCTGCTTCAAGAAATGTGAATCCCTCTGCAGTTGGTCCATAAGCACAATAACCATAGCAATAAATGCCAAGATATTTTGTTCAATGATTGACCATTTTGTTCATAATTGAAGCATTCGTAGACAGAACTCGAAGATAGGGCTATCGTCGGAAGTTGGAATTCAGATATATTTATAGATGCAAAGATATAAATGTTTCGAAACAAATAATTACAAATATATATTTTTAAAGTTATAAATATTTTTTTGATTTTTATGTTTTTTTTTGTGTTGGAATATTTCAAAAAGAACAAAACATTTTGCAATAAAACAATTGAAATATTTCACGCTCACATCTCTGCGTAAGACCGATGTAAGACTGATGCGAATTTTATAGTCCAGGAAGAGGATTAGCAAACGTAAATTAGAGTTTAAATTCAACTGTGTTAATTACTAAGACTTACAAGGTATCAAGATTATTTTCCTGCAAAACTATTACTTTTATTACATTGCGCAAGTCAGTGTGAAAGCTGTGGATTTATGTCCGCAACAAGCCTGGAGAGATTGGGTCGAATGTTCATAGTTGACAGACGAACTCGAGATTGTAAAAGTAAAAAAAATCAAAAATGGTGGACACATTATGAATTAGAGATGTGCAGAATTATAAATGTGCGCAACCGTAATGCTGCCTTTTAATCAATCGCAACGTCATGAAATAATATGACTGAATTATCAGTTTTTCGACTTCCGCATTGATCTTCGCGGGCCACATGAAGGCTTGTGGCGAGTCGGATATGCCCGCGGGCCGTTCGTTGTGCACCACTGATGTAAGAGAAAGGAATGCGTCGGTTAATGTGTTGCTTACAAGATGTTGCATACTTTCAAAAAAAATGTAGGAAGTTTATAGACAAAAAATGTTTTATGAAAGCATATATGAATTTTATTAGTAAATTAAAAACTTTCCCAGAAAAATGAAATTTAGATTTCTCGTATTTAATTATCTGTTGGCGGCCTCCTCGTGTGACTGGTAGCTCATTATCACATTTGGGAGGTTAATTGCCCTCCTGAATATGACGCCGATGTCTTCGTTGGTGATATAATCATTCTTATTCTTGGTCCAAATGGAGATCTTGTTTCCTCTCGGTCTGATGTTGAGGACAACACCACAAACATCATTATGGGCGTCTCCAAATTGACATCCAACAAGTGTCATGAGGACGTGTGTCCAACATTTGTCAAGGTCTGAGGTATTCATCCTCTTATCCAAGTTGATCACCCACCTGCCGCCTTTGCGATTCTCAGAATCTTCCCAAGCTGGTTCGACTCCATACTTGAAGAACGAGTAGTCGCAGCTATTGTCCAATTTGCTTGGAAGCTCTACGTACATGTAGAGACTCCAGAATTCTTCAATGCTGCCGACGGTTGCGACAAAATGTTGGCATTTCTTCCAATCGACTCCTTTCATGTTCTTGAAGTACCACAAGGACCACTTGCTTTCAAGTGGATACTTCGCTGCTTCTGCTGTCTCTGGCTTGAAAATATTTTTCGCTTTCGTAAGTTTTGTAAATCTACTTTCAGCTTCCATGACTTTCAAAAATATATGAATGATATATATTGATATGGATCGTGCCTTTTAAAGGTTTTAGAAACGTCTGGTTTTAAGCAATGGAGTGGAATCTTAACGTCTGTATGAAAGATGCTAAAAATATATGCAATAAACGTCCACAAAAATTAATTATTTGTTTAATAAATTTATAATAAAATTATTTATTTTTGAATCTTGAACTGAATTCTGTTGCATATTATAATTTTTGTAGATTGATTTATATGAATCAACATTGGAAAAAACAACTACTCATTCATTAAATGTTTTAAAGGTAAGATAATTTAGGTAAGTTGCAAAATTGAAGACCTATGCAATGGTCGATTATTTGGTATGTGTAAGCGACGTCATTTCAGCTTTTTATAGGGTTCGAAAAACTTGAGATGACCGTTTTTGGTTTTGTTTACAATCAAAATTCAGGGGATACAAAATGACCTTTTTTGTGCCTAAAGTCAGGGAGCGAAACGCCCCCCCACGAATGACGTCCCTATATAAAACTCGACGTTTCCGATGGATGCAAAAAAAGATTCATGGTTATGTTCTACCTAATAACAAAACAAATTTCGAGATAATATCACAAGAGAATAAAAATTTTTATGTTCAACTGTTTTTAGAATTGCGTAAAGAGAGTTGTTAAGGAGTAAATTATTTTTAGAATGTTTAGTATCACTCAAATGCATGAACATTTTAAGATAAAAAATATAAATAAGTTAGATGCAACAAAGAATCAATTAAATTGACATTTAGTTGACTGTTTTTGTGATGTTGCGCCATTTTCATAGATATTTAATCTCAAAATTTTGAATTATCGAAACTAGGATTAACTTTTACACAAACGTTGTGATTAAAATCTCTTCAGCTCGTAACACGGTGAAAAAAGCTATTGTTTAAAAATAGCTAGCACGCTGAATTTCTCAGAGCTTGATCTCCAAACTGAACTCATCAAATTTAAAACAAAAGCCATATAATTAATTTAGAAACATTTGGCAATATTTTCATGTATTTAAAAGTTCTAAATTGTAAATAATTTAAGAGATACGAGTCATTATCTAGACACAACTTCCGCTAGCACGGTGAATCAACTTCTCATGGCTTTATCTCTAAATATACCCAACCTATTTTAAAACACAAAACGTATAATTAATCTAGAAACATTTGGCAATATTTTCATGTATTTAAAAGTTCTAAATTGTGAATAATTTAAGAGATACTTGTCATTATCTAGACACAACTTCCACTAGAACGGTGAATCAACTTCTCATGGCTTTATCTCTAAATATACCCAACCTATTTTAAAACACAAAACATATAAATAATCTAAAAACATTCAGCAGTATTTTTGTGTTTTTAAAAGTTCTAAATTGTGAACAATTTAAGAGATTCAAGTCATTATCTAGACACAACTTCTGCTAGCACGGTGAAAAAAGCCATTGTTTAAAAATATCTAGCACGTTTAACTTCTCATGGCTTTATCTCTAAATATACCCAACCTATTTTAAAACACAAAACATATAAATAATCTAGAAACATTCAGCAGTATTTTTGTGTTTTTAAAAGTTCTAAATTGTGAACAATTTAAGAGGTACAAGTCATTATCTAGCCGGTTGAACTTCTCACAGTTCATGATTGATCGCAAAATTTCCAACAATCTTACTGAGTCCTTCAAGAATGAAGAGGTCAACATACCAATGACCGGAGTAAAGGTAACCTAACATTTTTTTGCAGTACTAGAAAATAATGTAATTTACTTGCACATATTAATTTTCAAAGGTTCGCAAAGACTATGATGTCATAAAGGTCGAAGTATGGTGCGACTGTAAATTAAACTGGATAAAAGCACCAAGAAGAAAAAAAGAAGACATGGCTACATGCGACAAGTGTTCCAGGTGGTATCATCGATACTGCCAGAACATTCCGAACGAAATTATAAAATTTGGCAGTGATTGGATCTGCAGCCACTGTAGCGATGTTTTTAACGACTAAAATATTAAAATCTAAAAGCCTTTTAAAACATTTAATTAATCACAAACTAAAACGCAATATGAATACATATTATTAACATTACATATTATTTACATTATTCATCTTTGTTTTTGTTTATTTTTGCCAAACCGTGCTGGCGCATTTTGTTTACATTTTCACAACGTGCTCATATGAAGCTGGTTGCGACATGACGGAATTCGAAGCTGAGGTTTGCAATAATTTTTTTTATAAACTGCAGCAGGTTGTTTTACTGTACCATTGGAATTAAGCAGAATCACAAAGAAGCGACAGGGAGAGATTTACTCACATCATGGCTCAGCAAAAACCTCAAAATTACAATGACCGATGGCAGAACCCTTATTGGAGTGTTCATTTGCACCGATAAAGATTGTAACATAATACTTAGCAACTGTTTAGAATTTCTCAACCCCCCAGGCCAGTACAACAAAGTTGAAATGCTATGCCAGATTGTGAAACATACGTTATTCACTTTCAAATAATTCTACTTGCAGACGGTTCAGAAAAAGAGGAACCCAGGATACTCGGCCTTGCAATGATCCCAGGTCACCACATAGTCACCATTGCCCTCGACCAATCTGTTTAATTTAAAAACTAATCTGTCAGTGTCTATGCCTTTTGCATGCCTATTTTTATGAAAAGCTAATAAAGCACTTTCAATGTGAAGTTCATGGCTCATGATGTTCCCATCATTTGTAAGACACAGCAACACTGAAGGTTATTTTTTCCATTGACAAACAAAAGTTCATAAAACATTTAAGGTTACTGTGATGGATTAACAAACAAAAGTTCATAAAACATTTAAGGTTACTGTAATATTGTCAATGAGATAATGGCGATGGTAAGCATAATGGCAAATCATTCGGCAACAAAGTGTATCCAAATAATGTCACCATTAAATCCATTGAAGAGTCAAAAACTCAACAAGACTAGAGGTAATTAGGCAATGAGTTCATCAAAATAAGTCAAGTGAGATAGTGTTCGTGTTCTTTGTTCGACATTTCTTGTAAATTTCGGTAAGAAAATTGACAATTTTAACAAGCCAAAATTATAAAAAAAGGTGGTTACTGGGTTTTGACAATAACTTTTACTTTAGGCCACTTGTTCTCAAGCAACCCTCTGGCATTCCATATGCCCAAGTCTGTTTCAGGTTGAGTGTTGAAAGAGTTATCAGTGGCCTTGCAAATAATCTCAACGTCTTCGCCTTCCAGCCAATTGCTTGGGGGTCGCACATCAGCCTTCCATAGTGCCCATGCCCAATTCCTATTGGTTGGAGCATTTGTGTCGACAACCAGTTCTGCTTCTGACCAACTTTTACCACCATCCACTGAGATATCTACTCTAACAATCTTCTTCCCTCCACCACTGAGGGCATATCCCTTTACTTCAAATGTCTTGTCTTCGTTCAAGATTACAACCGCTCCGTCGCTCGGAACACAGATGGCTGAAGTCACTGGGTACTCCTGAATTGCAACAGCCTTGCTTGTATCTGCAGTTTCCAAGTTCATGGACGGATTGAAAGTCTTATAATCCTTCTGCTGCCAAAAAGACTGGCTCTCATTTTCACTTATGATTATATGCCTGAGCCATTTAACCTGCCTAGCTCCTACCACACCTGGTACCACGACCCTCAAGGGGTAGCCATGGTCAAGAGGAATTTCTTTTCCATTCATGGCAAAAGCCAGTAGGACCTCTCTGTTTGGGTCAAGGGCCACTTCAAGAGGTATGCTGGCTTCATAGGGCAAGCCCTCAATGTCAGAGTCGCATCCCTGAAATATGACATGATGACCGGGTCGTTCCTGTACCCCCAACTCTTTCAGCACATCTGCTAGTTTTACACCTGTCCACTTGGCATTACTCACTGCACCATTCTTCCACAAGATTCCTTTGACAGGCTTGCTTTCATTCATGAATGCTCGCTTGTTTCCAGCGCACATGACTGTGGAATTGATCTCATGCAGCGGAAATTGCTTCTTCAGTGTTTCTACATCTATCACAAAGGGTTTTGACACATTCACTCCAGTAATTGTCAATGTCTTTGACAACTCTGAAGACTTTGGCACAGGAAGGTGATTTCTAACAAAAAATAAGTCATTTGGTGTGTGAAAATTCTCAGTTATAATTTGAGGAGGAGTTTCAGCATTGAAAGGTTTCTGAACATTTACTTTGAGAGCAGGATGCCTTTTTGGCTCATGCCCATAATAGTCAGATGATTCAAATGTTTGCTTCTCATCATTTGGGTCTATGTTTCCAATTCTTAGAGATTCAAGAACTTCAAAAACATGATCATTTAGATGAACACTGTACAAATCCCAAAATGGCTCTACAGATCCACCAATAGCCATACTTATTTTGTCTGGTCCTCCTGGATGTTGTTTGATAAATTCTGTTATGTCATATACACCATCTTTGTAAGTAACCCAAATGCCTGCCTCTGGTGATCCATGTGCTGCAACCTCATCATATGTGTAATCTGGCAAATCAGGTCTTCTAACACCAGCTTGTTCAAAATCTTTGGCTTTTTCACAGTAGACAATCTGCTTCTCCTTCAACTTTGCAATAATCAATAAGCCTGGCAAAAAGTATCACTAATAAATTTCCACAAAGTGTATGTATAGATATCATAAACATTTACTAACTGGTACAACCGGCAAGAAGTGATACTATAGACAACTTTTTAAAGAAGTACTGGCCACCATGTCTGTTATTCCCTGAGTAAGATGATGAATGAAATGTCAAAACAGGCGTGGCATTCCTATTAATTTCGTGGAGCCTTTTGCTGCAGAAAACAGATGTAGTACGGCAAGAATTTCTAAATAACACAGATGAACGGAAAAAAAACGACACTTTGCTCAAATTTAGCATAGTGCCAGAGTTTCGTTAACTAAAACATCTACTTGTCACATAACACATGGTCCTATGTAATAAATATTTTCCTAGCTTGCTAGCCTGGCACTTTATTAAAGGTTAAGGTGCAAGGGTGAAAAATCATTTTAAATTAAGAAAAAATAATTTATTTTTATATTTAGAGGTCAAGATTGCGTCAAGACTAAAATTTGATTTAGATGTATGATGTACAAATATATTATAAATTAAATGTTTGTTATATTTTAACATTATATACTAAATATTTATTTAATAAAATTAACAAAAATAAATAATACATCTAGATCAACACTCTAAACTTGATTTCTTGCCATTGCTTTTCGCATACGTGTCTCCCTTGTTTCCTCTTAGGTTCATTAAGATCGGCGTCAGCTACTCTTTTTTCATAGGTAATAGTAATTAAGGTTTAATCAAAAATAATATAGGTATAGCTGAGGTATAGGGATTGATTATGGGAAGTGAGTATTTTTGTTGATCAAGTGACTCTTCTTTTCGTTTAGTATTCTGCGTTCACGCCTTTTTCCACGTCGACAAATTCGTTATACAGATGCTACGCTGACATATGACATAAAGTCTGACTGGTTTTTAATTTGATTTAATTTTTATTCGACTTCGTTTCTTCCAGTTAAATTTTTGGAATTCGTGAAGCCCTTCTGTGCAATCTTGCCAGAAGTTCAGAAGCCAGAAAGGAAGGTGAGTTGATATTGGTTATTAATATTATTTTTGGTATGTAATTCATTTAACTATTTTTTTGTATTATCTCACTTGAATAAGTTGAAGTTAATATACAAAATAAACATATACAAAAAATATATTAACCAATTTTCTAGTAGTGTCATTGATAGGAATAAAGTATTGATTGACTCTATTTCAAAAGCTTGGTTAAATTTAGATTCTATTTTATTTCTAGTAAAGCAATTTTTGACTATTACATAGATTCTTGTGTTATGCTTGCTGATGTGTCATGTGATGCCATGACATAGTTTGGTTGTCTTCCTATCTAAGTAACTTATAATGTTCTTTTCAGATTCAATTTCGTGAAAAGGTACTATGGACTGCCATTACCCTTCTCATTTTCCTCCTTTGCTGCCAGGTGAATTGTATTTGTAGTTTGATATTCATCCAGTTCTAGTCATTGGGTAGATGTCAGATTATTATTGCGAATTTGTGACACGTCACTTTTTCCATATCAGATCCCCTTGTTTGGTATCATGTCGTCAGATTCGGCAGATCCCTTCTATTGGATGAGAGTCATTCTGGCTTCAAACAGGGGTAAGATTACATTTATATCTAATTGTGGACAATTGGAGAATTTCTTTAAATCCTGTCTATTTGTGGAGATAGATATACTTATGTTGTTCATAGTAGCTGAAAACATTTTTATTGACAGGAACATTGATGGAGCTGGGTATCTCACCAATTGTAACCTCTGGTCTCATCATGCAGTTGTTGGCTGGTGTGAAGATCATTGAAGTTGGAGATACACCTAAAGATAGGGCTCTCTTCAATGGTGCCCAGAAATGTAAGATTTGTTCATTGTGTTTTGATCTGCTTGTGATGCTATTTTCAAGATTTTGTCAAAATGAATTCTTGCATCCCAATAAGTTGTCTTGCTTATTACTCTTGAAACAACTAAAGAATTTAATATTTCTTATCTGCATATAATTCTGTAATTCTGATCGCAGGACTTTTGTAATAGATTATTGTTTATGAACAATTTCTGAGATGTTTTGTGATTTACATTTAAATTGATGTTTATTTTAAAATATTCTGCATTTCAGTGTTTGGATTGATCATAACCTTCGGCCAGGCTATTGTCTATGTAATGACAGGAATGTATGGTGCCCCGTCTGACATTGGAGCTGGTGTATGCCTCATCATCATCATCCAGGTAATAACCATCAACACTGTGTACTTTTATTTTTGCATATTAAGTTGTAAGTTTTTTTTTCAATTGAATTCATTGAGTTGGTCAACATTTGAATATCACTTGAAGTTAAGTGATTATGCTAATCAGATAGCATAACACCTTAAGGATGTCACGATTAATACCAGATGTCATGTGATTGACAATTTGACATGATTGAGGGACGTGACATAATTTTATCGACATCACTTGTCTAAGCTTTGATTGGTATCAGTTGATTGAATGATTTGATTGACATTGATTGATTGAATGCTTCCAGTTGTCCATGTCCGGAGTTGTTGTGCTCTTGTTGGACGAACTCCTTCAGAAAGGCTACGGACTTGGATCTGGAATTTCTCTGTTCATCGCCACCAACATTTGCGAGACCATTGTTTGGAAAGCTTTCAGTCCGACCACTGTCAACACGGGAAGAGGTTTGTTATCCCATTGAAAATTCAAATTTTTAATGCACCACAATCATATTAGGCATTAATTTAATTGGTATGGAATCGGTAGTAACAGTGCCGGGCAGATGGTCTTGTAGATGCGTTCGCATTGATCAATGTTGGCAATTGCCAGTTTCTCGTATAATCCATCTGCTGTTTTACTCAGATCATAGCATGCTAAATTCGACATGGAGAATAATATAAATGAAAATGCTATTTATACAGACTAATGCGTGATTTCCAAACAATATGAGCTCGAATCTGCATTCGATAATTTGTTGATTAATTACTTCTGAATTTAACTGAAGAATCGTAATAATTATTACAAATAATCTATTGCAGGTACTGAATTCGAGGGTGCTGTGATTGCCCTGTTCCACCTGTTGGCCACAAGGCAGGACAAGGTGAGGGGACTCAGGGAGGCCTTCTACAGGCAGAACCTGCCCAACCTCATGAACCTCATTGCAACTGTCTTCGTCTTTGGAGTTGTCATCTACTTCCAGGTGAGCAGATGGTGCTTGGATGCTGGTGAATTGCTAGTTTTTTTGTGTTTTAATATTCTATTTAATGGTAATTCTCATTCTGCATTCATTGATTACAACATGAACAGTCACTGTGAAGTATGTAAAGTGTTTTAAAATTTGCATTAGTTTATATGCCTACCTGATTGGTTGAAGCACTTCATGATTCTTTAATCTCCTAAATTATCTCATCTAGAATCTGATTAAACCAACTTTGTCAGACTAATTATTTGAGTTGTCTATTTATTTATTTATTCATTCACAAAGTTGTGTGTAATTCAGTTGTTAGCCATTCTTGGTAATGCTCGAACACAAATCACTTCAGGGCTTCAGAGTGGACCTTCCAATCAAGTCCTCTCGCTACAGGGGTCAGTACAGCAGCTACCCGATCAAGTTGTTCTACACCTCCAACATACCTATCATTCTTCAGAGTGCTCTCGTGTCTAACCTCTACATCATCTCTCAGGTATGACCTTCATTGCTTTGATCCTTTTTGTCATAATTTTCAATTATAATATTATTAATAATAATGAAGAGAAGTTTAATGTTTTGTAATGTTTTTGGTAATAAATGTCGATTCTTTACAGCATTTGACTTATTCTTATGCTATAAACATTTGCATCATTTCAGATGTTGAGTGCCAAATTCAGTGGAAACTTCATCATCAATCTTCTTGGAGTTTGGGGAGTGAGTGCATTAGCTTGATGCTTGTGGACTTACATTAATTTTTTTCTTTTACACACTCCTATATTATGCAATTATTAAGAAACCTATGGAGCTTAACACTCGTTTTAAAATGCTTCGCTCATTTAGAGGAACTGATTATGATGTCTTTTGTGCTCACCTGATTTACCTGTGCATTTCAGGATGTCGGAGGTGGCGGACCAGCCCGTTCCTACCCCATCGGAGGTCTGTGCTACTACCTGTCTCCTCCAGAGACTCTCCAGCACATGCTCGAAGATCCCCTTCATGCTGTCCTCTACATTGCATTCATGCTTGGGTCGTGTGCTTTCTTCTCCAAGACCTGGATTGATGTCTCTGGATCGAGTGCCAAGGATGTCAGTACTTCATGTTCTTTCAGCCTCAAATAATAGATTTCGTAAAATTCAGTATAAGTTAAACTTTGCCATGTGGAGTTGTTTAGTATGTGAGATACATTCATAACATTATTGCAATTAATCTTAATCATTCCAAAAGCAGTTGATTTGTAGACAAGATCTATGAATATCTTATCTATCAATCCAACTGCGATTAGTATTAAACCAGGAAATTAGTTATTAATGTAATATAGAATAACATTCTAATCTCTTCACAGGTGGCCAAGCAGTTGAAAGAGCAGCAGATGATCATGAGGGGACATCGCGAGGCCTCCATGATTCACGAGCTCAACAGGTACATCCCCACGGCCGCTGCTTTCGGAGGTCTCTGCATTGGAGCCCTCTCCGTCATGGCTGACTTCCTGGGTGGGTTTCCCTATTCATTTATTTGGTTATAATTTCATTTTTTTAAATCTTATTGATGGTTATGTTGATGGTGGTGTAATAGGTTAATGATCATTTACACTTCATTCAACTGTTCAACACACCACTTCATATTTTAATCTTTTAATAGCAGTGGGCTGTTTCTCAGAAAGTCTTAGTGATGATAATAATAATAGCATTGTAACAGTAATAATGGCTGCATGTAATAAAGATAATAATTCTTTAAAATCCTCTTTTGGTCTGCAGGTGCCATCGGAAGCGGTACAGGTATCTTGCTGGCAGTGACCATCATCTACCAGTACTTTGAGATCTTCGTCAAGGAGCAGAGCGAAGGCATGGGATCTCTATTCTTCTAATTTCAACCTCCGAGACCCTCGTGTGCGTCCGTTCCGTTCTTCGCCTCACCGTTCGCCATTGACCCTAGAACTGAGTATTATTATTATTATTGGTCATCAATGTCATCTCATCGTTGGCTGTGGATTTAGGAAGCGAGAGTCGGAAGCAGTTTCAAGATGGAGGTGCATTTGGACTTGATAATTCTGTAAATAAGTTACGTTAATAAATATAGCAGTGCTACGCTGATGTTATTACTTGCTGGTTAGGTCCAGTGGAGGACGTTAGAAGGAGTTATCGAGATCACTTGTCCTTTCCTCTGTTCCTTTGATTCATCCTGTTGTTGTTATTGTTTGGAGGTGGAGTTTGACCGTTGATATTTAAATGTTGTTTAAGTGGCAGTGGTTGCTCCAACTAGATTGGTTTCGACCGATCGGATTTGTCGAGGGCTCGACCTCGTTCTTTTGTCGGTGCGTAAGAGAGATTTTGAATTTATGGCTCCTAAGTATTTTTAAACATGTTTTTGTTCTGAAAAACTGGAGCTTTGGTCTTCGAATATTGCGAACTGTGGTGATGGTGGAGATGCACAGGTGAAATTGTTTGACATAAATGATTAACAGTGAAAGTTGTTTTGCTTGTTCTCAGGGAATGTTTGGCAAGAGGCAGTGTTGTGGGTTTGTAACAACAGATTAGCCTTTATCAGGTGTTCTTTGAAAAAATCTGATTAGGTGGTAAAAATGCTATTGGAGCTTGGGTGGGTGAGCCAAGTTTGAGAACGATATGACGAATGGCTAGAGGCTTGGGGTTGTTAGACTGCACTGGGGCCTAAGTAAATCTGGCACTGGACAGGAAGTAGGAGGATTGCTCAAATAAGGTTGAAAAACCTCTTATTGACCGAATCTGAGTAAAGATTTTACTAATAGTGGAAGCTGGTGAAATGTTTGCATTGGTAAAGAGTTCTTCAATTTTAATGAGGATGTTATAGAATTGATAATTCTTAAGAAGCCAACGCAAAATTATATCGTTAATACAAATCGTCGTAAAATTTTTTATTTCATTTTTATTAGTTGTTAAGATAGCATTTCATCATTATTTTACTCGATAAAATTTGATAGTTGAATTCCATTGCCATGTGATGGGCCACAGTGCAGCAGGGCCAAGAAAGGAATTGGTCCCTACGATTATTTCAGCTTATTTATCAGTTCAACCAATGACTTCCTTGTTCGTTTCTGTCATCATACAGCCATGCTATGCACGCTTACCAGCATTTATTTAGGCTAATTACTTTAACGTAGTAACAATAACAATGATTAGGTATGGGAGAGTTTTAGTTAATCTCTATGGTAAGATTGTAATTTTTACTTGCCCTTCGAAAAAAACAATTGAAAACACAAAATCCCAGAAAAAATTCTGATATCTATCTGTTGGTTTAACAATAAAACAATTAGACGAAGCTCGCAGAGGACTTGAAGCTTATTAATCTCACATTAGAAACAATGAATTAACAAACTATCGGATATTATGAAGCGAGATTCTTGCTTTGATTTTTATTCTCGAACAGAAAATCGTGCTCTCTATATATTGACAGTGCTGTGCAGAACCGGTGATATAGATACTGCATAATTAATCTTTGTCCTAACGGATTTAAAGGAACTTCGAGTGAGGAATTGGTGTTTTGATCGCCAATTTCGTCGTCTGTTTGAAAAGGTGAGATCTTTTGTTCTTTGAGTTCTTCAGCGGAGAAGAAAATATAAACGGCTTTTAAAAATTGTTGACGCAATAAAAGCGACTTTAATTTCTAAACGATTATTTCAAATAATATGTCAATTTTTCATTCAAGTTTCATTCGTTGTTTTCTACGTCATATCGTAAGCCAAAAGTCAAACTAGTAACATGCGTAACAGAGTTCTAGTCGGTTGAAATCATCCCAGAAGGATGAATACTATGAAATCGTACATACAAAAATAGAATAAGTCTATTTTAAGTCCTCAGGTAACAGTTTAGCCGTTTGAAAATGGCGAAAAAAGAAGACTACTTAGAGATTTTCAAGATGTTCGACGTCAATCGCGATGGCTACGTCTCATTTGATGAGCTGCTCTCGGCACTCAGAAAGTTTGGGTACAAAGGGAATGAATCTGCTCTTGAAGTTTGAACGATTCTAAGATTTGAAATTTAATCCAAAATTGCTTTCATTGGAACGCGCCTCCAAGAATTTTAGTTCTAAATTGTATAAAATTCATCTGTAGATTGTAGCAAGGACATGATATTTATGAAACTTATCGGTTGATACTTGCCTTAACTTGTAATTGAAGTTATATCAATTTTGCGTTAACTAAATGATTTTTCACTAAAATGCTTTAAAGAAATGAAATTTTATAAATATATTGTGTAATATTTACAACAAGTTAATCATATTAGATAATATTTTCGTCAGGCTTGTTTTAAGACCAGCATCAACACTAAAAAGAACAAGTTGAACAAAGAGGAATTCTTACAGGCCATGGGTAGAGCCCCTCCTATCATACATCAGTAATTAAACATATTTTAAATAATTATGCCATTATAATTATCGTCACTGTCGTCAGTGCTTAATTAAAATTGATTTGCATAATGTTGCTATTGGTCATAGCTGTTTTTATTTGTTAATCTTTTACTTTATAATTTGTTAAATTGTTCCTAGAGTAGCAATTTTTATAGTAATTACTGAACCACAAGGCATATGTCTTCGCAGTTGCTCGATGCTTTAATTTATACGATAATTATAATTGCCACTAATTTTATAATATGATTTCAGACTGCAATAATTATGTTTCAGATTACAGTAATTTTAATAATTATTATTCATTCAACTCAAGAAACTGACAAATGTTTTTATTGAGTCATAATAACAACAACAGTAACGATAATAATAATAATAATAATAATAGTAATAATAATATTAATAATAATAATAATAATAATAATAACAATATGTCATAAATTAATTCAACTAAACGATCAGCTTAGCTTAATACATTAAGGAATTAATTAGCATTCCAATGACATCTAGAGTGGCCATGATGAGAAGAATTTTCACGAAACTCGACCTCGACAACAATGGAATATTGGACAGAAAGGAGATGGAACTGGCATTGACCTACCTTGGTGAGAGCTTCACTAAAGCTGACATGGACAACCTTATGGTCATCATTGATAAGGTCAAGTTTCTTTCTAAGTCACTGTGCACGACCATTAATGTCATTACATTTGTCATTTATTATGCATGCTAATTTATTTAGTGGCATTAACATAATTAACAATTTAAGAGAATTAAGTTGGGAGAGATCAAAAAATCATTTACAATTGACAAGCAGTTATTATTATTATAAGCAAACAAAATTAACAAACAATAATTCCTCCTTGATGAGGAAACATTACATTCAGATTCGGTAGAAGTATTAATATTTAAAATGCGCCTATCGAAATTTGGATATTGATTAAAAAAGTAGAACTAATTTATCACAAAGACATTAGTCTTCTTAAACCACTATAAATTAATGTTATGTTATGTTATTTTATTGTATGTTAATTATTGTACCTAGTAAATGTATTTATGAAATTCTGTTACATCATATTACAGGTTGCTTTTTTAATCCTTATTAATCAATTTACAATTACGTGATTATGTGCTAGTCAATTGTTTTCGTCACTGTGCAGCCCAAAAATTCTACATTACACAACCAAATTGACTAAATCAAGAACAGTCAACATTTCGGCCTAAACTCTTCTCGTCGTCGGGGGAAAGGGGTGGTAGTGGGTCACACCTGTTGGCTGATTTTCAACTCTAAACCACCTTGACTAACTTATCCATTGCATGGTTCATCCATTAAAGATATAAAAATAAATAAATTTTAAAAAGATATGTAAATATAATTGACTAGGTGATGGCAGCACTAACGTACGCTAGCGACCATCTTATAATCAGATGATCAGAATGGCGTATAAACAACACAGAAGTAATGTACTTAACACCCTCCATATTGCTTAAGAGGTGTTGTACCTTGTATCACCTATTTCACCAGAGATACAAGTTAGAGACACAATAGATGTATGCAGACAAAGTTAGATATGGACACATAGACATACTAGGACATAGTTTTGCATAGCGTTAAAGATTCGAACTTAATAATATCTGATTAGGTTTACCTGATTTGAAATTAACTTTTAAATTTTGGATCAGCTCAAGTGAATCAAGCTCTATTGTATTCCCGAAAAAGTATCTCAACAAATTCTTCATTGACACCATGGACAATGGTGTATATAATGAGAAAATACGAATTCTAGGTTCGATATGACTAAATATCTCTGAAGATATCGTCATTTTTACATGGACAACTTTCTCAAATTTGGATTTTTCTGAAAATCAGTCACACAAGATACATACTTGATCTTAAACTCTGGGCTCCGTGTTCTTGTACACTTAGCAATTGCACTCCATGTACTCATTTTCTTTGTACTCTTGTATTTATTAATGCATTATGTATCGTAACTATTGGTTTAAGGTAGCTAGAGTAGCCATGGTGGATTTATCTGTCCAATTATAACTTATTAAATAATTGAAAAATGAATATTTTGTGATTTTTAAGAAATGTAGCAAGGAAAATATATCGTTTTTTTTTCTAAATTTTGGGGTTAAATATTTTGTAAATTTGATTTACAAGCAATTATATTTTGTGGCTTTGTTCAATTTATGCGTCATTGAAATATATGTTGTCGTTTTTGTTTTATAAGCATTTAAATTCAAAATGTCACATATTTACGGCCATTTATCTCAAAAGGGTAATAAAAATGTTTTATATTTAATTGCAAAAATAAAATTGCAATCAAGCGATATTAATAAAAAGTCTGTTCAAGTGAAGGATTGGTCTTTGTTACTTTCATTAATTTTGTCATCAGTTGAATCACACCTACTAGTTTAAGTATTATAATATCATTGATTAATACTTTGTCATCATATTATTTAAGCATTACGTAATATTGTTTGATGAAACTATGAGAAGGTTGTGAACTATGAGAATAGTTACCATCTTTAATAGATGATTTTATACCATTAATTATCTTTATGCGCCTAATGATTAAAGTTCGTTAACTGAATTAACGATCATTTAATTAATTAAACCCCTTCGTGTTACCTAATTAAAGCATGTAATGCATTGTTAACGACTATTATTAAATGTTCAGCTGTAATTATTAATGATTTCAGGACAAGTCCAATACGATTGACTTAGAGGAGTTTATAAACGCCTTCATTCACTTCGAGAAGAAATGACTCATGTCAATACTCACCTAAATCACACTGACCCAAATTGTAGAATCACCAGAAGTACCTCACTTTTGACAGTCTCTAAATGTCTAATTATCCCTCATTTTATGGCCGCTTTGTCTCAAGGCAGCATTTAATATGAACAAAGATCTTTCAATGGTCATTGTGATGTTTATTGCTTGCGAAAATAATTTATGAAAAATATTATTGTTTGTTATTGTTATAATAAAGATAATTTCAGAGCGTCACGTAATTCATACTTTGTTTTAATTCGTCGCAAGAACCGCGGCGCCGCCTCATATTTTGCGCCAAGATTTTTGATTAGCGCACGTCGTGGGACGGACGGAGGTCAGGATCTCTTCGGGGACACGTTGACATGTTCTTAAAATATCATAATCATAACCTTTTAACAAGTCGACGTCATTTGGTTTCTTGAATGTGTGCACGTGACTTACTGGGGGGCGTCCTAAAAATTTGAAAAATTTAGAGTTAATTAAACCCTGATTTAAGGGTTTGTGGCCGTTGTACCTCGGGGTAAGAAATTTCTGCCGGCCTTGATTACTGCAGAAAGAGAAAACAAATCACTATCCGACGGCTGCGTTTTTGATGATCGGATTATCGATCTTTAATGAGAATCCTTTAAATTTTAATGAATTGAGGTTGCCTGGAGTCGATAATGCATGTCAAATGCATTGCATTTGCAGATGCTAAATCAGCCGAAATACGATGGCGATGAAAAATGCATAACAGTAAATAATTTTCGTGCGATAATTACGGGGTGATCTCGTAGTTTAGCTCATCCATCACGAAAAGTTGTAGTCATTTTGGTTTTCTAAATGGTAAAGTTTTTAACATAACCAGAATTGTAATCGCATTGATACTTTATTAAAATCAATTTAATTTAATTTAAGAGTCAATTGCTAAAGTGAAACTTTTAGTGCAGTAAATGACGAGCTAAAACCATAAATAACAGCATTAATCATTCAATCACTAATTAATTAATTATTCTAGTCCTGATTTACAATCACTACTGAGAAGCTCACGACAACTGATTTGCCACCACAACAAATTGGGTGGTGATTGATTTGTGGTCGCTTCAGCAGAATAAAGCACTGATTTACCAGAGCTCATTACCTAAAATTAAATTATTAATTATATTATTATTATTCTATAATGTTCTAGTACTAAATTGTACCACTTAATTTTAAACTTATTTATGACGATGCTCTTTTTGGGGTTTGGGGTTTCGACACCCGGAGCGAGAGTAACTGATAATGTGGCATTATCAATTTTTACACCCCCTCAAGCACGTGCTCTACCCGGTTTGCTGTGCTAATGTTGCTACTGGCACAGGGGAGAATCCTTGTGAATGGACCAGCATTTTTGCGACTCCATTAAGTTTTTTCATCTCGAACATGATTGATGCATGTTGGTGCATATTATAAAACATTATTAACTTTATCATTTACTGATTTTTTCAATGCTTTAATCGCATTCTTTAAGGTAATAAACTTAGTTCCAAAATGACTCATTTTCATGGTGATCCATTCGCTACTTGCAGTGGTATCACTTCTTGTGTCGGAAGGTGGCGCGATCGGGTTAGGCCACTGTACAATGTACTGTGTACAAAGGCCTTCACCAACCATATAACAAATTTCGACTTGCATTTGTAGGTTTATTGAGATTTCAATGAAATGACGCATGCACAATCTGCCAGTACTAAGCTTTTTTCTTACAAACAGCGTTGCCACTGCGACACCTTTAACCTAAATGAAATATCCTCCTGGTCTGAACGTAGAGTGTTAAAAGAATTAAACTTTCTGTGATTTCATCTGCGCAGTTTCAGTTACCAAGAATTCAAAGCTGATCAAATGTCGGACTCATATTGAATCAGAGCAACATACGAGTTTTATGAGTTTTAAATTTAAAAACGAATGCTCGGATCATTCGGATCCGTACTCCAATTGTTGTTCTTCATCACCAGACACGGATTGTTATATCCACATTCCTGATCCCTGAAATAGTTTCTGTATTTATTTATCCTGCTCCTGTTCTGTCCCTTGCAGCTCTAGGGAAATTGCCAATCGGCCGTGGCGAGTAACATTTCGTAGACTTTTTTTTGCCAGCTTAACATTTCATTCATTACAGAAAATAAAAAAAATAATAAGAGTGAACATCAAACAATTAAATCTAAACAAAAAACAATTAGATACAAATGTATGCTCACAATGCAAATAAATTCAGACTAAAGTGATTACCAGTAGGTATGTCCTAAGGGAGAGTTCTCGCTAATGGCCGACCAATTTGAGGCATGCATTTACATTAGTAAATTAAAACAAGTTTAATTAATGAAATATTGGTAAGCTAATTATGAAACGTTTATGAAGATATTTAACTAAAAACATATGGCTGATTAGTAATCATCGGTGGCATTTAGTACATTTGGTCTCAGGTAAAGAATTGAGAAGAGATTGATATTGGATTTAGCAAAAACATGCCCGTGTTCTTGAGATGAACGTACATCAGAGTTTTTTTGATCTTTACTCGATAACCAGAGCTTATCAGCACCAAAACCAAAACCAGGACTTATTAAACAGAGGTGTCCCAGTATCATACCTAGGATTATGAGACACTACAGCACTAGATGCATCTCTACTCATGAGTCACTCAATCATTAATGCACATCAAACAACAAACAAATTTCAAAACAGGAAATAATGTGTTACAGATTTTGCGAACTCGATATTTTATGAATCGTACTTTCTAGCCCTCCTTTATGGAAAAGTCAAGCTGCCTTTTGACATATGCAATCTCACAATTCCCCACTGTAATAACCTAAAAATTGCAGAATATAGAACATATCAAAATCTAATCAAACATCAAAAGCCTAAAACAGGTGCTATTAAGTTCAGGTATCCTGTGGTGTTCCTGCTTACTTGCAGTCAATGATGGGGGTCAGACTCGTCTGAATTTAAATCGTATATTTAAAGCATTCCAAGCAGTTAATTGCTCCAAATAAATGTTTACTAAAGCTCTGCAAAAGATTTCAGTGGGTTTAACCACACTTATTCTCTCGAATCAAACATTAATTACTTGGTAATCGATATTAAACATACATTGTTTACCTGCACCCCCAAACAGGTCTCATTACAAACAAAACTTCATTAATCAAAGAAATTAATGGAAGCAAAGTTTAACTTTTTCTTGAAGAAACTTTACACCAATAAGCAAAAGCACACATTCAATACTCAAGAATTAAAGTCAATAAAAATTAATATCTGGCATCTCCTTAAAACTTAAACACTGATCAAATAAAACATGATCAAAAGAACTTCATGACTTTGTAGAAGAGAGAAATACAGTGAAATAACAACAACAGCTAATTCATAACTGTAGTGGTTGATTAGAGTTAACACCTCCTGAAGATTTCATAGTAGTAATCAGCAACACAAGAAGTAAGTACAAAATTTAGTAATTCTGAAATGGCTTTAGAATACTTAAAGATGCTTTAAATACTAAGAAATATAAACATCATGGAGAATACTGCAAATATCCACTTACTCTTCCTTAAATTGCAATCAACTCTATTGCATTGACAAAAAGTAACAGCAACAAAGCGTCACAAATTATTGCATCAAGTTTTGAGACATTGGTTTCAAGATGAAAATGTGGAATGAACAAATGGCAACAGCAAATATTGAGAAAAACAGCTAGTCATTAATTTTTTTTTTATTCATCTCTTCAACTCAATGAATGCCTTGATGAACTCTTCCATGTCAACTGTTTCTGAATTGTCCTGAAACATTTATACATTCATAGCTAAATTTAGATAAATGCAAATGCAATCATGATGAAAACATTATTAATGTTACCACTTTTGCAAAGATGAACTTTTTGTAAATAAGCATAAAATCTACAGGAATTGTGCTGAGTTACGAAACACGATTAATTACAAAAAACAGCCCAAATTCTGAACGAGAGCAGATAAGGGGTCAATTTTATCAAAATGATAAAGAGTCTCCATTGGAGACTGTCAATAGCTTATCTTATTGCAAATTGCTTTTATGTGCACATAGCAGACATCACAACCTTCAATTAAGCATCTCATCAAATCTGCTTCTCAGTGACTTTTAGTTCTGTTTCCCACAATTACCATCATCAATTGGTAAATTATTGCAACAATTTGTAAAGAAAAACACTTACCTTATCGATTATGGACATCAAAATCTCTACATCTTCCATGGAAAACTTATCACCCAACATGGCAGTTGCATTTTGCAGTTCCTTTTTGTCTAATGTTCCATTACCATCTTTATCAAATTTTGAGAACACTCTTCTCATTAGAGCCACTCTGTAAAACATTCGAAAGTGTTAAAATGTGTTATGACGTTGGCATCGACACTTTAAAAGTTCAAACAAAATGCTATGTCACGTCACCTATGCAAATGAGGTGGAGCTTTTGACATGGAAGAAACAAACTCCTCAAGGTTGAGTTTAGCATCTTTAGATACATCTGCAACTTTAAAGTAGCTCTGCAAAAAAACAAATAATAAGAACCAACAAGATCCATAATTTCCGATTAAGCTGACCTTCAGCACATCATCCGAACCCTTATAACCCAAATGTCTCATTTGATTAAACAATTCCTCTATTGTTAAGTGACCACTTTTATCTTTGTCCGCCAATCTAAAAAGTTGAATAAAGTCGTCTTTGCTCGCCATTATAAAAAAACGTACGCCTATCGTCAACAATCAACTCGACTCTCGCAAACAGGTTCGGCTGACCCATTTTTATGGACAACAGCGTATATAAGCTACCCTGCCCGAAAATACATATAATTAAATAACTAGGTCATCCCATTTAGAGACAAATGCCCATAAACTCTTATAATTTTTCTTTGCTCATCGCTTCGGCTTGAATATTCCGAAATAAACATTAAAAACCTTTTTAAGTCACTTAGGGGACCAAAAATTGCCGAGTCACTAAGCCTTACTTCCCCGTATCTCTTGTCGGCTTTAACACTAACCGATCAACGAGTATCTTGCCATTCCTCAGCAAATATTGCAAAATAGAAGAAATTATCCGCAGCAGCACAGACATTAATCAACGAAAACCCCACGCGCCCCAAAGCCTTTGGCCACAAGATGCCTAACCCACTCAACACATAGGCCGACCTATTTAACCATATCCCTACGAGGATACCATAAACCTTAATTAGTTTTTTCATTTATTCAAAAAACAAAAACAAAACGTGCACAACAAATTCATTCCTCATCACTGTCACTATATTCAATTAACTTCAATGCAGAAGTCACAGATTTAGTTGCTCCAGCCTCTACATTTGCACCTCTATTGGCTGTTACATGTCCTTTTTCAACAATCACATCTTTTCTCTTCTCATCATCAGAATGGCAACCAACAGGTTGATTAGTTTCAGAAGAGGAAGTATCCTGAATTTTGCTTTTAGGTTTGATGGATGCTCGTATCTTGTCAAACTGTTTTGAATAACCAGTCAGGGGCCTTTTGAACTGGAAGGAATTAAGGACATCAAGGATTAATCATTTGTAAGACAATTAGAACCACGGTCGCAATGTTTTAAAAGTATCTTGCAGTTATTAATCACATTAAAGATAAATATATGCACATACCTTTGGATGATGATTTGAGTTACTCAAATCTACACTTTTCTGAACCTTTGATGATGGCTCATCTTCTTTTGAGACATCCAAAATTCTTTTCATTTCCCCAAGATTCCTACGCCTTTCATAACAAAGAAAAACATCATCACCAAACATAAATAAATGTAAATGTTTTAATAGGAACAAATGATCTCACATCAAATAATAAATGCGCACTAGAAAGTCGTCTTAAAATTACTCCAATTTATGCAATTTAAAAACAATTGCAAACATTTTAGCTTTATCTCAACCCGTGCAGAGCACCTCACATACCTGAACTCCTCCTGCAATGCTTTGCTTTCCTCTTCCAACAATTCATCTTCAGTCTTCTGATGCTTTGTCCTGTATGAGGCCAAGAGCTCCTCTGTGTTGACTCTTTCTTGTTTCCTCCTCACTTCCTTCAAGTCTTCCAACATCTCTAAGGTGTCCATTTCCCTCTGGGAGGCTTTTGTCCTATTCTCAAGCAACTGAATAAAACATACCATTACAAATCTTCCAAATAAGTCACAAGCATTACCTTAATTGAGGAGAGCAATGTAAATAATATTAATTAACCTTCATTGGATTATTTGCCTCTTCATCATCTTTCTCCTGTTGTTCCTTAAGGGCCAACTTCTCAGCTGTTCTCAAAGCTTCAAAATTCCTGGTAGCTCCGGCCTCAAGTTCGTAATCTGTGTTCTTTGGGTCTGTCTAAAGGTGAAATAAACCATAGTTGTAGAACTTAAATGCTATTCAACTTATGTATATTCTATAACAAAGTAAAGACAAAAATTTGTGTTAATGGTGTAAACTTGTTTTAGGCCCTGCTTGCAAAATAGATATTGTTACTTGGCATCTCGACGCCTAACCCACTCAACAAATATCCAGACCTATTTAACCATCATATACTCTTGCTTATAATTTACCATCATAAGAATGCCAAAGAGTCTCTCATAGTAGTATTAAGAAAGATAAAAACTGAGACATCCAGCTGGTCACCGGGTGTGTCAAACCCACAAAATGGTTGGGAGATTGGACATCCTCTATTAGTGGATATTTTTAAAAATCAGCTTATTTAAACTGACTCAGAGAAGCAGAATTACTATTCATCAAAAAACATTAAATGTTTCAGAATCACCAAAAATAGTTTCATCATTGTCAGTTCACTAGTTCCCTCATCTCAAGACAGAGGAAACCCCATATATATTTTTTGTTGTATATACCTCCTTAAAAAGATTGGAGACTTAAAGAAGGTCAGAAGATTTCTGAAAATTTAAAGCTCACATTCTAAACTGTCATACCTCCAAGGCAGAGTACTAAGGAACATATAAACCCTTGCCAACATTATTCCGACCAAATAAAATCTTGTTTATTGTTTTACATTATTTCTGGGCATTGGTCATTTGTCAATGTGGTGGGAGAATTTTTATTTTACCATCTTGTTTTTCAATAACTATCAACATGGTTTCTCAACAAGAATTGGTTTGGAAGGCATTTGAGAACCTTTGATGGGTGGAGTTTAGTGGAAAATGTGGTTAGCAGCATTCAACTGCCAAGAGGCAGTCCCAAAGACCAATTCAAAATAAAACAAAACAAAATCCTTAACTCAATGCAATTAAGTATCTTTCAAAAATCCTCTATTAAGATATTTTTAAAATTCTTATTTAAACTGACTCAGCGAAGCAGAATTACCATTCATCAAAAAACATTAAATGCTTCAGAATCACCAAAATTAATTTCATCATTGTCAGTTCACTAGTTCTCTCACATTAAGACAGGTGAAACTCCATATATATACTTTGTTGTATATACCTCTTTAAAAAGGTTGGAGGCTTAAAGAAGGTCAGAAGATTTCTGAAAATTCAAATTTCTAATCTCATACCTCCATTTTTATTTCACCATCTTGTTTTTCAATAACTGTAACAACATGGTTTCTCAACAAGAATTAGTTTGGAAGGCATTTGAGAACTTTTGATGGATGGAGTTTAGTGGAAAGTGTGGTTAGCAGCAACTGCTGAAAGGCAATCCTGAAGACCAATTCAAACTAAAAAAATCCTAATCTTGTTGCAATTAACTATCTCTCAAAACATCCTCTAATAGTGGATATTAATAAAAATCAACTTATTTAAACTGACTCAGAGAAGCAGAATTACTATTCATCAAAAAACATTAAATGTTTCAGAATCACCAAAAATAGTTTCATCATTGTCAGTTCATCAAGACTGAGGATAACAGAAGTAAATTCTAAGTCTAATTACAAGTACTTGTTTTTAGAAGTAAAAAAATAGCATAAATATCCCCACTCAAAAATCATTACCTACTTTGAATGATATTTCAGCAATACATTTGGGACATTTAATGTAGAATCTGTAAATGTGGAGCCCCAAGTAGGTTTCATTCTCAACAGTCTCCTTCCTTGAGTTGAACTTTTTGCCTTTGTATATGTACTCGCCACAAGTATTGCACCTGCATTTAAAAATCCAAAATTTTTAGGAACTCAAAAAAGAACTTCATTTAACTAATTTCTACCACTCATACTTTATAAACTAGGAAATGGAGCTTTTGCATCTTAATCAATCTTCTCTCTTCGCAGAAACTTAAAAGCTGCAGGAGAAAAAAGTCTTATTACCCTTATAAATGATGAGTTAGAGCAAGATATTCTGTTCTGTTTATTAGCTTGGCTCAGAGAAGCAGAATTGCTATTCAACAATTGCAATATTGTTGCATCAGAATCACCTATAACACTTTTCATCATAGCCAATGGTTTAAAATTTCTTGAGAAACCTTGCGCTCGTAATTATTTAGTTTTATCGTCGACAAGTTTGCGTACCTCATATTGAACGGAGCCATCAATCTGATGTTAAAAGTTCTGTTCTTCGGGAGTCGCAACTTCGGTATTTTAGTCGGATCAAAATCCGGGGGATAATATTTCTGTTAAAATAATTATAAAATAAATACAACATTGTGTAAACTTTGCACGTGTTGCAAAACTTAATCTTACATTCAAGACTTTCCTCTCTGACATCTTGCAGCTCCCAGCACTCTGGATTCGGTCCACCAACCAACTCCGGGAACGGAAGTTGAAAACATTGAACAATAACTTAAATATAAAAATATTCTTTAAAGAAATATACAAATATCTGTTAATTTATCAGTTTCTATACTCATATTGTGTGCTAATATATTTTTGTTCATAATAATATAACGTTTAGGTTGCATAAAAATTTAATTAAATTAATTTTAACAAAAGATTAATAAATAATTCATTTTAATATTATTTTCATAATTCTAAACATATTTTATTTTTTTTATCAGTCTTTGAACGATTTGGGAACAATAAAAAAATTAGCCAATTCGTATATTCAATGCTACGATTTAGATATTCTTTACTTAATTCAACATTCTAACATCGAGTGAAATTCGGAAAAATGGTCTCCAAATAAAGACGGAAAGCTGTTTTCGAACGTTTTATCTTCGTATACATAATATGCATTACCAGTGACATAGGTAGGGGGAAGGGGGTGGGGGCGGGGATACATAAGTCCCCGGGCGCAAGGTGCAAGGGCGCCAAAATGAGGCTTTTTATGTTCTCATTATATACGACATTATATTGTAATAACTGAACAAGGGTAGTAAAATCGGTCACAAAATGACTTCAGCGGCTAAATAAGACGTATCATACGTCCGCCATCCATTGTAGACGGTGTTGGCGAGGCGAACAGAGGCGATTCTGAGTCTCTACAGGGAGCGACGGGTGCCTAGCATCATGGCTTCAAATTTGGACGGGTTCACTTGCAGCCAGTCTTGAATCCTTTGGATACATTCATCAGAGGTGTAAGTTGTGAAGAGTATAGGCCTGATGACCGACGCTTAGGGAACACCAACGTCAAAAGAGATGAGCTCGGTTGAGCTCTCTCCAAGCTTGACAAATTGTTTCCTGTCGCTGAGGTACGACTTCAGCCACAGAAGAGCTGAGTCCCTGATGGCAAATTCGTCATCGAGGCGATTGATCAGGATTCTGTGATCGATGGTGTCGAAAACTGCTGATAAGTCAAGAGTGACCACCATTGTGCATCCGTTCCTGCTGGCTGAAGGGACGCCGTCTATGGTATGGAGAAGTGCACTCTCCGTGGAATGATCGCGGCGATTGGTAGCTAGAATATTTATTGTTTGATAAAAGATGAGACGAATGCGGTGCAAAGCAAGGCGTTCGATTATTTAGTAGTAGGTAGTAGGAGAAGGTAGTGAGATTAGAGATAGGCCTGTAGTTGGCGGGATTGAGTGGGTCAAGGTTAGGTTTCTTCAGGAGTGGGAGAACCTGTGCTATCTTACGAGTGATGGGGAATATGCAGTCACTGAAAGAGAGGTTGACGAATATTGCTATGAGAAGGGAAAAGGTGAGGGAGACGTTTTTGATCACTGGCGTCGCTATTATGTCGAGATTGGAGGACTTATTTTGGAGGCAAGAGATCAATCTATGGACCTCATCTGGTGTGATTATGGATTAAATGTATATATCAACAGGCCAGCGTGTTGACGAGTTTCTAACTCTCTGCCAAAAAAAAGATTGTGTACCTCTGGCCTAAGTGACCTTCTTAAAGTTTCGAGAAAGTTATTTGAAAAAACAGGTTTTGCTTATGTCAAAAGCCAGTTTGCGACAGCGAAATTAAGAAAAATAAATATTTCGTAGACTGTAAATCAGAATACAGCAGTGACTGAATGAGTCATGCAACACAATTTCTATAAATTTGCTTCTTTAAAGACAATGTTTTATTAAAATTTAATATTTTTTCTTTATTCGATGTAATAGAGAAATGTGATTACACGGGGTGGATGGGGGAGCGCCAATTTATAGTTCGTCCCAGGGCGAAAAATACCCTAGCTACGCCAATGTGTATGACACGTCATATCTACAGTGAAATACCAGGGTTATTTTATGTCGATTAAAAATTAAACATAAAAAATTTTTAGACTAAAGAGAAAAGAAAAAGATTTCCTGGGCAGGAAATTAAGCCACAGAAAGCTTGTCTTCCGCCAGCAGTTTAATTATAATAGCATAAAGTATCTAATGAAGATGAAGCTAACAGACATTCAAATTTAATTTCAATTGCGAAGTTTAAAATTATGATTGTTATTAAAAGTTAGAAGGAAACTACGTTTCAAATGCTTTTTAAAAAGGTTCACTCATCAATTGTAGACTTCCAGTTTTTTTGAATTATTTGGAGTTCGTTTAAAAGTTTTGGAAAAATTTGGAATTCAATAACCATGCAACTTTTACTACTTATATACTATATATTACAAAATTCATAGTCTTAAAAACTAAATCACTTTCAAGTTTCGTTAATTAAGAGGTTAAGTAATTACAAACTTTATGACTAGTGACAGTCGTTCTTAATTAATCTAGGATCATTCGTTAAAATAACACCAATTTTTAATAATTTATCATATTGCGAATTCGGTTGGAGTTTGTACATTATTGGCATCCGTTAGGAATGTTAATATGGTCATCAGCTTCTAACCAAAATAAAAACATTGCATGATGTTGAGTAATTTAATTAGCATTAAGAGGAAATAATTCATCAACCGGAAGATTATTCGACCACTTAGTATTTACTTTTGGAGTGTCGTCAGATATGCATCGTATTGTTCAACGACTTCCACTATTGCATCAAACTATACAAATGAAGTCTGCTGGCTAATGTAACATTTGTTTATTGCTTGCTATTTTACGATATCTGTACGTTCACTTAGAGCAATGTTTCGGCGAAGACTCTCGTCAAAAGAGCGCAACCCAGTTTCAACTGCCCCATTGCCCAGGCGCAACAAAAATCAGTCACATTTCAATGCCAGCCAGCAATCATCTGCTGTTGTTGTTAACAGTGGAGATACAGAAACTACCTCAAATAGCTTACAGCATTCTTCTAATGTTCACAACCTCAGCTTTGAGAATGAATGTAAAAAGAAGAGAAGCAATTTGGTTAGTGAGCCAAGAAATAGCCATCCCTGTTATTGTTGTGAGGAGTGTGGACTTTGCAAACAAACTCAGGTATTTTTCACTTAGATTAATTTTTCTCAAAACCAGTTGCTCGTTCTTTTGTTCCATTTAACATATGCTTAATACTTTTTGCCATTTAGATTTTTTTTGTTAAATATTGAATTCTATGAACTGATGTTTTGTTAAAGGTAAATACCGACACTAGGTTGTGCAAATGGTGATATTAATATAATAAACATATAAAAAATCCTAGACTTTTTTAGCTTAAGTTCAACTTGAACAATCAGGTATCTTCAAAGAGATCGAGGAGTAATTTTGTGGCAACCATTAGAAAAAAGTTTTTCTCTCACAAGAAGTCTGAGAAGAAGAACCATGACAGTTTTGAGATGAACGAAGAAGAACTGCCTTTCACGGCCTCCAGTCATAATCGAAGCCTCCCGAGAGGGTGGAAATCAAGCCAAAAGCAGGAAACTTTGAGACTTGAACGATCACCATCGGCCTTGAGAAGGAATCGCGAAGAGTCGCACAAACACAAACAAGCCAACAGAAATCCTCAACGTGCCTCTTGTGCCACTCCGGACGCTCTCGAAAAGGCCTGCATTTGCTCCCATAAGAATCAAAGGTCAAGCGAAGATGCTCAGGTCTGTTCGGTGATTCTGAATCAAAAAGTCGAAGCGATTCCCGTCTTAGCGGATCAAGCTAATAGGTCATCGTTCGGCACCAAGTCTCCGCGACCTAATTCCTTTACTCGGCCTCCCATTTCTCTCCATGTATCGAAAAATTCAGTACCAGATGTTACTGGGTATGGTCATGCCTCACCGCCCGATGTTCACCTCGGGGACGGTTTCGACGAAATCGAAGACGGTTCATCGGGAGCACTCAATACGAATTCTGTTCTCCCTTACTACGACAAGGTGAAGAACCCTAATGTACCAGGCTGGAGTCTGACAGGGGAGCTGCTGAAACTTCCTTCTTACGGTTGGTACTGGGGTCCGATGTCCAGGACGGAGGCCGAGAAGAAGCTGTCCAAGCTGCCCGACGGATCTTTCCTCGTCAGGGACAGTTCTGACGACAGGCACCTGCTGAGCCTCAGTTTCCGATCGGACGGTCGGACCCTGCACACGCGGATCGAGCACTTCAACGGCATGTTTTCTTTCTACGCCCGGAGTTCTTCGGGATGTCGCGACGAAGACGCATTGTCGGGGGCCGAGGCGGGCTGCAGCTCCGTGGTGGAGTTGATAGAGAGGTCCATCTCCGACTCGCAGAGCGGTGCGTTCTGCTACTCCAGGGGTCGTTCGGTCGACTCGAGATCCTTCCCAGTCTGTCTGTCGAAGCCCGTTTCGAGATTCAGCAGCCTGGCCACACTGCAGCACATGTGTCGCTTCGTGCTCAGGCAGAGGGTTCGCATCGACCATCTCGAGCTGCTCCCACTTCCCCCCAGCGTCAAGGCGTGGCTCGAAGAGACCCAATATTGAGGGCTCAGTCCGGGACCCTCACTTCATGCTTGAAGTTTCTTTGTGTTTGTCTCCTTTTTTTTTATTTATTTTATGGAAACGTATTTTTCTCTTCTTAAATTATTGTTTTTTTCCTTCTCTTTCTCTCGCTCTCCGTTAGAATGAACAGACGAATATTTTTCTACCATTTCTCTTTCAAACGGCCTGGAAATGAGTTTCTATTGGCGACCGCTCCTGGTTGCCGAAGCTTCGAGCGAGTGCTTAAAAGTCGCTTTGACGAATTTCACGGGGCCTCCTTAGATTTGTTGTGGTGAGTAATGTGTTGTTGTTCAGCTGATATGGGCCTGGTAAACTAGCAGTACTGCTAATCTAGTAATAATGACAACCAAGTAATGATGAATCTCTGGATTGATTATGATCAAAAAAGCAAAACTGCATAGTTAGTTGTGAGTACAAGTTATGAAGGTTGTTTTGTGGGGGTATGTTTTTTCCACTGCAGTAAGTTTGGAAAGTGATTGAAATGTAAATTATTTTTCATCAACAAATTCAGTACAGGTGGTCAGAATATATGAAATTGTTTAATTTTGTCATTTGATTGCAGTAAGAACATTTTCCACTCAGACAAAGGGACTTAGCAGTGATTGTAAAGTGCATGGGGTCCTTTGAATGATTTTGTTACAATGTTATCATCATCATATTAATTTTTTCCTATGTCTTCAAGTTGTTCTTTTAATTTTTGTTGTTTTAATTTGAATATTTATTGCATTATTCCGATAATGTTATCAATGAATTTGTTATTGCTATTATTATCATCTAATTATTCTGGTTAATATGGTTTTTTTAATTGATCAAACAGTGACCTTGTTGAACTTGCTGAAATTGCAATTTGTTTTGATTCAACTTGTGTCAGGTGGTATGGGGATTTAGTCTTCCTTGTAGGTTTACTTTTTGATTTGAAAATGTTATCAGGATCTTATTTTTGTTAGGGAGTAATAGAGTTATTAATGCTATTATTATTATTATTATTATTATTAGTAAAATTAATCTACATAGAATGTATCATGGGATGTTGTCATGTCTCCTAGAACCTTCAATAGTGTAAGAATATAATGATTGATTTTTTTTATGTAAGGCATGCATTTAGGAGCCCTAATTTCTTATTGTCTTCTGAACTGGGAGGGCTAAGTTGCCTTAAACTGCAAGTTTTTTTTTATTTTTAAATCTTCATCGGTTTCTGGTTTTGAACAATTTGTTCCACGTTTTTTTGTTGTTAGTATTATCGAGCTGTCTCTCCACTGATGTATTGGAGATGTTTTCAGGACTGAAGTGTGACTGAAGAGGAAGCCAATGGCTGCCTTGTGTCATGGCGTTTGTATTTTGTCGAGGCAATTCTGTGAAATCAAAATTGAGTGTCTTCGGTCGTTGCTAAATGTAAAGTATTCAACACCAAGTTTTCGTTTTATCCGTTTTTCTTTTCTTAACTCTAGTCTCGCAAGTTTGTGTGTTTGATGTTTAATCGACTCGAAGTAACCCTGGTGTTTCGCTGTAGTTCCGTTGGAAGGTAGAACGTCCGAAAACACCTTTCCATTTTCATTTTGAGACCATTCTTCCAACTTTCGTGATCGATCAGCTTGGAATCAACTAATGTCCAAAGGGCCTGACTTTTGGAGTTCTTCATTCACATTATGTTTAGATAATATTCATGATCAGATCGAATTTTGCGATTTTCAATAATTACTTTTTGTGAGATCTTGGTGCGGACATATTTTCGATCGTTTGTCTTCGATGATGGCGGATAATACCGATTGTGGAATTGAGCGTAATATGTTAAGTTGTTAATTGCATTACTTTAACGATAATTTTCATGCGATGAATCATGGTCTATTGAAATGATTGGAATAATGGATTCTTAAGTTGATTTTCTTCGGTTGAAATGATTTGCTGATAATTTTTTAACTCTTTGAAGACCTTCATTGACAAATTTATTAAACTTGTGCATCTGGAATGGATTCAATAGATTTTTCAATCGAACTGCATGGAATCCTTTGTTTCCACTTTTGTTTTCCATGTGATTTGGCTTTAGTCTTTAATTCGTTAACCTTTTCCATAACATCATGCACATGTCAATAGAAGATTCTTCACTCAAGATTCATCTTCAGCTAACATCCCCTGGTTGAAAAGTTTAGTCGGGTGCTCCTCCGTCAGACCAGCATGTTGACCGTCAGAAGCATCTTAACTGAATATAAAGACATACCTCAGTCTCATTGCCTTAGAATTCTATACAATTTTCCAGTCGGTTCTGTTAATGACCTTGGATGAGCTGCTATCGTTTTTTTCTTTGCCAACGGTGATGATAAAAATTATTCTTTTCTTTTTGTTGTTGTTGTTGCATCAGCATTTGAGAAAGAGAAGGTCTAGATTGTCTCGAGTTTTTTACTTCATTTATTTAAAAATTCCATTCTGTCCATTCATGTCTAGGAACAGGGGCAGTTATCCAAGAGTTGTTCTGAAGAATGGATGAGTAATGTATGAGTAATGTATAAAAGAGTCGACGGGTACAGTAATGTTACTTAATGTGGAGTGATGGTGAGTTCCATTCAAACCAAAGATTGAGTGTGTGAATCTAATAGCCTATGCCTGGGTTCAAAAGAAATTTTAAGTTAGAAAAATTAAGACTTTTTGTGATGGCAAGTTGCTGTTGCTTCTTGGGTGCATAGGAATAATTTCAAGGTCTTGAGAATATCAAGTTAAGATTCAGCAAGAACAAGCCACAATTTTAAAACATAAGAATTGGCTTAGGTATGCAGCCCAGGCGACGTATGTTAATCGATTAATAATTAACTCTGACGAGCCACCTGTTAACTAACAATATTGAGTTGCTTCTCTTTCTTAGATTCCGCTGCTGGCAAATACAGATTAGAAACTGTTTCGTGCCTATAGCATTTTTAATTATTTACAGCAAGTAAACCTTCTCATTATTATGATAAACAAACTCATCAAGGTTCGATCAAAGCTAGCTGGATGTTACTCACAGTTCTTCTTGTTAATCACTGAGTAGCACATGTTTTTTCTACATTTTTCTCAAGATGACAAAACACAAACACTCTCATTTCGAAAGGTCATTTCAACATTGATTTATCTGCCAGCTTGTCAGCATGTCAGATTTCCAAAAGCATTACAAATGCAGTGCACTTCACATCAATCGATGCATCGCAATCCGTTCAACGAAGTTTTGCCGAGAGAGTCGCTTTCATTAAAAAACATGAAGATAACTTTCAAACTCCAAAGTGCCATGAAACTTTTGGCAAACAGTCATCGAAATGGACTAAGTGATGGACTTGTCGCACTTTGATGACACTTTCTAAGACACCAGAACCCAAAGAACCATTAAATCAGTGAAGTTTACTTGGCTCTCATTTGAAGTTGGATCCTGCGTACAAGCGAGCCAATCCGAAAATGTTGTGGCAAAAGAAATGATTCTGAACAAAAAAATAATAAAAAAATTCCAAAACGAATTCTGAGATAAATTCACCCGATAGCTAAATTACATCTCCAGAGAGTATCCCCTCACAAAAATATGAGAAAGTTTGCTCCATCTTAATCATGAAATTGTACATGTTTTTTCATCTTAGTTTTTAAGCTTGCAGAGGAGAAACAGAGAAATAGAATCGACCAGTCATAGACACAAACTCGATCCACAGCCATTAGAAGCAAAGTATCTTACAAAACTCAGTAGCTCGACTGACTTGAATTTTGAAATCAATGGTGGAAAATTTGATGAACGTTGCAGAGAGTCGGTAAGAATTCTTTTGAATTGAAGACTGTTTACTTCAGCAAAACCAATAACAATGATTGATGATAAGTGGTAAATGTGAGTTATTATTAAGCAACAATCACAAGCATATCTCTATCTAAAGTACATTCAAAGTTCTCCAGAAAAAAATCATTATTTTCACACCGAGGTTCCCTTTTGTGCGAGAAAATGAAAATGATTGTTCGATTCAAAGAGATAAACAAAAAGCAACGTTCTGATGGCGATACAATGCTGCCCGATGTTCACCAAGTTCCTAAGACATGTCTTCACAAACGTTGTCTCTCTAAGCAGCATTAAAGGTTTCAGGCTACCAGAGTCAGGAAACAACAACGAAAATTATCAAATAACATCAAGCGAGCTAAAATGGAAAATAACATTCGATTCGGATTACACTCATGTAGAAAATATTTTAGGAAACGATGCAACAAATCAGCGCACGAGACAATTTCTGAAACAAGGATTGCCTTCGAGTAAACAGAGAAATAATAGTCTCTGTCAGTCACAATTGTACTTAATTGTTCAGTAGTTATCAGTTATCGGTCGTCAACGATGCGTGGTCACATTTCAACCGTTGTTTTACTTGAGGGCAGTGGACTTCCTACAGTACCTGGCATGGGTCACCAGCAGCGTCATCCGGTTGAAGTCCATTCCGCAAAGGTCGCACACAAAACCAGAGGCACCGTGGGCGTCCGGAGACGACGCGGATCCGGCCGAAGCGACCTTTCCGACGTGAGCCCTCTTGGCAGACCTGGAAGGACCCTGGTCCGATTTGTCGACCTTGGCTCTCTTCCTGACTGGAGTCTTTCTGACCTCCTCTTCTTCTTCTACCATTTCGTTGTCTTCGCTTTCCACGAGATCTTCTTCGCTGGCACTCTGCTGCTGCCTGCTCTTCTTGGAACTGTTGGATTTGAAATGTGTCCCGAGGCAGTGTTTGAGGAGCAGTTCCTTGGTTTTCAGCCTCTTGTCGCAGTACTTGCAGGCGAACGTGTCGGACGGAGCGGAGGTGTCGCGACGGGCGCTTCTGGCCTGGCGACGGTGAACTCGATCCTGGTGTTTGAGAGCTTGCTGCCTCGTCTCGAAGGACTCGTTGCACACGTCGCACTTGACCCTCTGTTTGCCGTTGATTACTTCGTCCGAGCTGGAGTCGCTGTCGTCGTCGCTTTCGGACTCCACCTTCGAACTGCCGAGAGGGGTGAGGGAAGTTTTGTCTCGATCCGATGCCACGTTGACTTCTTTTGAGGCCGGTTTCTTCGCTTCTGCGACCGCCGGCCGAGGTTGCGACGTGTTGCTCGCGACCTGCTCGGGGGAGCACGCGGACGGCAGATTCCTGATTCTGACAAATTGTCCTCCGTGACTCACTTTTAAGTGAGCATCGAGGCTGGACTTTGCAGTGAAGTTCCTTTTGCAGATCGGGCAAGGAGTGATGGTCAAAGGTCGTATTTCCTCGAGGTAATTCCTGACGAATGTGCAATCTCTGTGCTGCTTCCTGACGTGCCTAACGAGGTGCGAGTAGCTCTCGTAATGCTGGAAACAGAGTTCGCACGTGACTTGTTTCGAGGTGCCGCTCGTGTTCGGAGACTCCTCTTTCTTTTCTTCCTTTTCGACCGATTTCGGCTTCACGGCAGTGAAGCCGCCCTGGTCAGCAGACGAGGCCTTGTTTGGACTGACATCTTCCAAGAGATTTTCTTTGTTCACTTTTGACTGATCGCTGGAGTTGGATTCCTTCGAAGCTGTGTCGATTTCCTGAGTCGGTTGAGTGGGAGCCACCGAGCTCACCTTCTTAACAATGATGACTGTCGACAGACCTTCAGAAAAGCCGGATTTGTTGGCCAACGCAGAATCATTCTTACTGATGCTGTCTTGTTCTTCGTTAACCATTTTATTTAGGATGTCAGTTGTTGAAGTTTCAGGAGTATCCTCTGGAACTTGTGCCACCTGGACCTCCTCCATTTGACTTTGCTCAGCAGTGTCAGTTAGTGTCGGTTCACAAGAGCTGGCAACATCAGCACTTTCCTGAGCTGGAGGATTCTCAAGAGTTTCCTCAATGACCTCATGTGTTTCTGGTGTTTCTTTTTGATTCTCCACCTCTTTATTTTTATCAGCATCAATGTTTACGACTGAAAATAATTTACAAATCTGGTCATGCGGAGTCTTGCCTCATTAAACAATGCTGAGCATATGTAACATTTCCAGCAATAGCAATACATTGTAGAGTCCACAAATATTCGTTAAATAAATCAGTAGCAAATGCCCAAAGTTATGCATGTAGACTCAAAAAAGGGATAAATTTACCTCTTATTCGAATTTTAATCGAATTATCCTCGAGTTTAGAAACAAAAAGCTGGTTGCTGGTTTTGGCTTGTTTATTTAGAGATACGAAGCAGGACGTTCCCTGAGGTTTTAAAGAACAGCAAGTTTCTATTACATCCCAAGGCAGGATGAATTCAAAGTCTGATACCAACTCCCCCTCCGCTAAATCTATTTGAGATTCGACCATTATCGTCTATTGACGGTGAATTTGAACAAAAAGAGCACCGCAAATTTCGAAGACCTTTGTTATTGGCCCCGATTTTTGAAGAAGCGTTCTCGTTTGTGTGGTAGATCTAACCACCTATTTAGAGTTCGGTCATGTTATTTGCAATACTCGGTACAAATTCTAAAAAATAAAATTCCTTAAAATCGTTTTGTATATAATATTTGTTACAATTTGCAATTGTTAATAATTTCTCATCGCAGGTCATTTATTAGCAAAAAATTAAGCTTTGGAAATTGCAATTTGGCTTCCGTCATATACCATCTAGCGATTGATTGAATTCGCGATTGGAAATAATATTTAATGTTTTTTTGACGTAATCACCATGACATTTAAAAAGTTTTGGGACACTGATTTATAATCAGATAATACCAATTAATTATGTTATTTTGTAAATTATTTTCAATTGCTAGATTTCTGGACATGATATTCCAAGGAGATTATTAAAACTCAGACAATGTTTATTACTGTTTTATTCATGTCAACATACACACAACAAATAAGAATGAATTCTATTAACAATTAGATTATTCATAAAGATTTGTAATAAATCGCCTCTTATTTAAAAGATCAAACCGTTTGCCCAAACAAGAATATTAATTAACAAAACAATGGAAGACTTTTGAGACAGTTCGAACCGAGCATTTCAACCATAAAATTTTACACATATAAGCACATTTAATGTAATGCATAATCATAATTTAATTTAATGCATAATCGATGTCACCGTTCAATCCGAGAAAAACTGTTAAAAGCACGAGAAAAAGAAACGTGGTATTCAATTTCTAATCTATTTACACTTTCGTTTTAGGCATCGGAAAGTTCGAAAAAGATGACATATCTCTCTTGAGACCGGTGACACTTTTCAGACCGGACGTTTCTTCGTCATTCTCTTTGATTTTTCCAGGCGCAGGTAATGGAGCTTCTTCTTCGTCTTCGTCGTGGATAGTAAGCACGTCACCGACATAAAGGCTGTCAACCACGGATAGGCCACAATCGGGATGGAAAACAAAAGGAAGCAAATCAAAATCTCCATCAAATGGATCCCCGAAGTCGGCTGGATTTTCTTCAAGTTCGTAGATTTCTTCATCCTCGATCATCTCTTCCAGAGGCATGTCTATCAGAGCTTCAGCTTTGGCAGGATCGGCACCCAAGACGAACGTACCATCTTGACACTTCATGATCGGTATGAGATAGGCCAGCTCGTGGGTGACTTGTTCGGTTGCGGAAGAATCCTTTTGATCTTCAGCGGAAGTGGAGGTGGCAACCAGGTAGCAGTTACCAGGTTCGTCTTGGATGAGGCTCAGAAGGGAAGAATGAGCGCTAGATGACTTTTCGTCTCGACCTCCGAAGAGAATCTCGGAGCGTTTTTTCTTCGATTTTTTGTTCTGCTGTCGATCGCAAGAACACTGCAAGGCCTGGTCAGCCTGGAAATTGAGATTCTCATTGACATCGATTTGACATCCGAGAACTGACTTAGACGAGTGCAATTGGTTTTTCAATCTGAATCCTCTCCTATTCTTTCTATTTTTCTTCAGATTCGCCAGGAATCCACTTTTAACCATTCCGATGTCGTAGCTGACTCTCGATTCTGACCTGTGGAGAGGACACCGTTCAGTCCTTGATTTCTGCCACCATCTCCTCCTCTTCTTTTCCTGATCGGATGACAATTTCTGATTCTTCTTATCCTTGCCAGCGCTCTGACGACTTGCCAAGAAAACCACAAAGACGATTAGTCCAATGACGATGGTGGCCGCCATGGCGCTTCCAAGAGCCACCCAAGCCCCGTTGTACCCCGTGGAGGCCTTGACGCAGTAGGGGGTAATCTTCTCTCCTGAAATTAGTTTTCAAGTAAGTGTTTACTTTTACTTTTAACCGCGATTTTAGGGGAGAATTTTGAGAAAAGGTAACTAGATACGGAATAAACATCGTTTGCAATATTCTATATTTATTCCCACCTCCGAAAGATGAAATAAATGACTGAAATAAAGACTATAAATGAAATGAGTGGATGAAGATAATTCGATTTCCTGGAAACTTTTCCAATAAAAGGCTGGCATCCAGCAATCCAGAATCGAGAAAATAATATTTATGACCTGCTACGACAGAATATTTCTTACTACACTAGGAGGCGCCGTATAGTGACGTCACCGCTAGTGAATGCACCAGAACAAATCATTCATGGAATTCATGCACCGGGAATAACTGTAGTTGAGTAATTTAAAACGTAATTCAAAACGGCAGCATTCGTGAATGGCACAGAAGAGGCAGAAAATACCATTCTTTAAAACGACACGAAAACACGCCCGTTTGATCTGCCAGAAGATTGGATCAAGTCGGATCAAAATAGATGGAATTCAGGGAGATGATAATGATAATGATAATAATGGTTGCGATGGTGATGATAACTGCGATGATGATGATAGTTGTGATATGGATGACGATGATGATGATGGTAATGATGGAGAAGATAGTGATGGTGAAGGAAAGGATTGTGACGGTGTTGATGATGATGACGACAAGCCGCCTTGAAAGATGCTACATCTGGATCCGCTGCCGACCGTGATGCAGATAATGATGTCAATAAGAATAATGGGGATGCTGATGATGATGATGATGCCGAACTGCCGCTGCTGCTGATGATGATGACGACTACAACGATGGTTATGGTGATGATGATGATGATGATGATGACGATGACGATGATGATGACGATGATGATGATGATGACGATGATGATGATGATGACGATGATGATGATGATGACGATGATGATGATGATGACGGTGAGGATGACGATGACGGTGATGATGATGATGACGATGATGATGATGATGACGGTGATGATGACGATGACGGTGATGATGATGATGACGATGATGATGATGATGATGATGACGATGATGATGATGATGACGATGATGATGATGATGACGATGATGATTATGATGACAACACAGTACGTACGACGCCAACATCCACATTTTCCAGCCACCTCGTGATCCCATGGCAACGGTGAAAACACGCAGAGACCGTTTTGGAGTCAAAAATCAAGGTTATGGATGTTTGAGGTTTCCAGGAGACGAATTGGTGAAGAATTTCAACTATTTTAGCGTACTATATTAAATATAGTAAAATAAATAAGTATTATAATATTTAAAAATTGTAATAATGCCTGGAATTATTATAAACTATTAAGATTATTAAAATTTTATTGCATTGTACCCTATAAGTATCTATTGAATTATTCAACCGAAGCCGCTCATTGAGATTATGATGACGACGATGATGACGTTATGATGATGATGATGATGGTGATGATGATGACGATGATGACAGAAGTGAGTGGAATAAACGAATTAAGACGTTATCAATAAGAGTCTTACATATACAAATATATCAACCATTGAAACTCACTTGATTGATTGATTGCCCGTTATTTACCAATTGATTAGTCATTAATTATTCATTGACTTTGATTCATTGATTGAATGTTTAATTATTCATAAATTCAGTCACCAATTATTCTTAAAACTCCAATCCTGTATTAATTAGCTTTAATTAATGTTTTACCTGATATAGATACTTTCTGTTGCTATTATTAACATTAATATGTCGTAATAATAATCACAGTGGTGTGCAGTGATGCTTTTCATTGGCTGTTTGGATTGAACAGCTGTTGGATTGAATATTCATGACCAGTGATAAGTTATCTCCTGAGAAGCTCACGTCTCAATGCATCGATGCATCGATGAGCGATTCACTGAAGCCTGGATTAACTGATTGAGAAAAAGATAGATTGAAAGTAGGTGTGGATGAGTTGATTAAGTCAAAGATGAATGAAAATAGCTGACAGATGATTGAGATGAGGAAAGACAGAATGAATGGATGGATGGATAGATCGATATATAGGTGTTTGTATGGCTGGCTGGATGGATGAATACATTGATAGATGGATGGATAAATACATTGATGGATGGATGAATACATTGATAGATGGATGGATGGATGAATACATTGATGGATGGATGAATACATTGATAGATGGATGGATGCATGAACACATTGATTGAAGGATGGACTGAGTGAGTGATTGAAAAGAAATTCGATTAGCATGATTGTGAGGGGCTTTTCATGTGAATTTAATTAAAATTGTTTAATTAAAACCATTCAGTTCTCATTTCTTGGAAAATTTTTTTTGGACTTAAAGAAGAGAAATTTAATGGAAAAATATTTAAAGCAAAAATAATTATCGATGCCAAAATTTATTACTTACAAGTTGAATTAAAGGATAAATTCATTGACTAAATGAATATATAAAACCTGAAATAATTAATTAATGATAATAAATGATTAAAAGAAGGTTTAAAAACCTACAATAATGATTTGTTTAAGAAATAATTTATTAAACAATTAATTAATTAAATAACATAAGACCTAAAGAAGATATGAAACCTATAATAATTATTTATTTAAAAAATGAATTAATTAAATAATAAAAGACCTAAAGAAGACATAAATCTCAAAAGAATAAAAGCAAGAATCACATAAAATAAATTCAATCCCATTCTTAACTTATCAACGTTTTTCATCAAGGAGATGATTGAGTGAAACATTCAGGAAATATTTTCGTCATTATCATCATCATCATCATCACCATCACCATCATCATTATCATCATTACCTTCACCATCACCATCACCATCATCATTATCATCATTACCCTCACCATCACCATCGCCACCATCATCGTCATCGTCATCACAGGACATAAGAACAATAATAATCATTAAACGATTAAAACAACATTTAATTAACATTTTCAAATAAAAATATAAAACTAAAAAAATTAAGCAAGTTTAACACTCAAATTGGATGTATCCGTTAAGATTTATTAATATCGGAATTGTTGAAATTCTTCAATTGTGGTTATTAATGTTTATTAAAAAAAATTGCGAATAAATAAAGTAACAGTTCGCCATAATTCAAAAATAAATTGCGAATAAAAATATCTCCAATCCTTTTCCCTGGAAATGTTTTGACGCCGTCAAAAGCGTCTGATCGATTTCATGTGTTGTTTTGCGGGGGTTCACAAAATTCCCAGAATATCATCATCGTCTTTATCGTTATTATCATTATAACCATCGTCGTCGTCGTCGTCATCATGTATAAACACATAAATGATTGAATGAATGACTGAATGAATGAATAAATAAATTAATGAATGCATTGATGAATGCATGAATGAATGAATTATCAGATGGGACTTGGTAAAGCGTATGGAGATAGTTGAAAAGTTGGATGGAATCAACAATGGAAGTCAGATTTGAATCTTTGGGGATATTGAAGAGACTGTTGGACACTTACATCCATCATCCATTTATCTACCGTCCATCTATCCTTCTATCCATCCATCCATGCTTTCATTCATGCATATATCCACTCGTCTCTCCATCCATCCATTTGCTGTTGTGGAAATTTCCTATACATTTTGTTCTAAACAAGAACTGACATAAAGTAATATATGTCGAATACAATTACAAATGATTTTCACGAATCGTTACAAGCTTTGACTCTGATGCCTTAAAAATTAACTAGTATTTTAAAAATTAAAAAAATTATTATTTCAATTCATAACAGTAATAATCTTAACATTGATGAATAAATAATGATACAAAAATCAATAATAATAAGAATAATAAAATTAAAATATAATAATCTGAATAAAATAATATTAACATATTTAATAATATAATAATTTTTAAAATATCGAAATACCTCCACTAAATGACTTTCAGCAGAAATCACCGTGGGAGGCGCTCAGGGATTTGATTAAAATTATGAAATAATAAGAACGCACTGACGTGAACTCGAATAAATGCATCATCACCACAACCTCGTCATTCATCGTCATTAACGAGGTCATCATCATCATCATCATAGGCATCGTCATTATCATCGTCGTCGTCGTCGTCGTCGTCATCATCATCATCATCATCATCATCATCATCATCATCATCATCATCTCATCATCATCATCATCATCATCATCATCATCATCATCATCATCATCATCATCATCATCATCATCATCATCTCATCATCATCATCATCATCATCATCATCATCATCATCATCATCATCATCATCATCATCATCATCATCATCATCGTTGTCATCATCATCATCATCATCATCATCATCATCATCATCATCATCATCATCATCATCATCATCATCATCATCATCATCATCGTTGTCATCATCATCATCATCATCACCATCATCGTCGTCGTCATCATCGTCATCATCACCATCATCATCATCACCATCGACTTCAACGAAATGACCTTCATCACTCCTTTGTCATAACTTTCACACAAAGACCTTTTTTTTGATTCTTGGGTGCGTTCAAATAAATTATTTGATTTTTCAAATAAGAAGATGAATATTCTCATTGTTCATGTATAACAATTCTATAAATTTAAGTTGGCATAAATAATTAAGCGTTTACAATAAATATTATTATTATTTTATTTTACTAGTGAATATGTATGATTCCACGAAAAATATTTTAATTAATAGCTGAATCATGACTTTTTTTGATTTATTCATAAAATAAATTAATTGTGCTCAAATCGAAGAGAAGTGACTTAATTGCACGTGTTGTAATAAAGGAGGTTTCAAATTGCATTATTCAATTAGACTGCCGGTCATTACTGGGAGATGGATGGTGATTAGAAATATATGCATGTATGTATGTGTATGTGTGTGTGTGTGTGTGTGTGTGTTGTGTGTGTGTGTGTGTGTTGTGTGTGTGTGTGTGTGTGTGTGTGTGTGTGTGGTGTGTGGTGTGTGTGTGTGTGTATGTATGGATGGATGCATTGATGGATGGAAAGACGGACGGACGAATGAACGGTTGGTTGGTCTGAGGGATAGACGGTTAACAAGATGGATGGTCGGAGGGATGAATGGATGGATGAGTGAATGGGAAGAAAACGAGTCACAAGCTTATTCACGACCTGAACTTCCTTCCGAATAATGGAATTTCGAGGATCAATGGAGGAGGAAAAAATGAAAGAAACGCCCAAAATGGAGGGCCGTACCTTGTTTGACTTGCAAATGCGACGCATGAATTATGAATGCATTGGCTGTGAATTAGAAAATAGGAATTATTGGCTGCGAATTTGTAAACAAATGAATTGTGGGTTTTAAATTGTGAATTGTGAATTATGACTTTTCATTGTCGTCTGGTTTACGATATGAGTGAAGAATGACGGATGACTTTGAAAAGAATAAATAACTAAACTAATTAATTAACTAACAAACTCGATGATTGATTGTAATTAATTAAAAAGGAAAAGTCCTAAAGTAATAAAAAAGAAAAAATTAGCTAACATGGAAGATAATGTTTCGATCACCATTTAGTATAATTAGTATTATTTCATTACCTATTAATTATCATTACCACTTAAATAAACTCATTCAACTTAACAAAAACCCACTAATAGTGCCAGATCGATAATTGTACCGGGTATCGGTATCGATATTAGCAATATTGGTATTGGCGATTTTTTGTGTGCCGAAACCAATATTTAAGGTTTAATTTATTCGCTGTCTCGCCCAACCTTATTTAATTGCGACCGTTGGTTTTACCTTGAGTTTGTTTACGTTTGAAAAGTTTTCGTTTCCCGAAATCTCCCAAATCTTACATATATAATTTGTATCATCATAATATTAATATAAATTTCTAATATAATTACCTATAATTGTTGCGTGTTATTCTTACTAATAAACTAAAAATTTAAAACCACTTTAATAAGTAGAATAAATTAAAACAAAAATTAATATAAAAAACAAATAAAAAAGAGAAAAATATAAGAGAGAGATGGCTTAATAGAAAAATAATTAAATAAGATAGAAAAAGTAACTGTCGAAAAAAGGCCATAAAAACTTGTTGCAAATTACTTGCGTTCCTCTTCTAAGTCATCCGTAAAATTAATAAATTATGATTTCATCGGTACTTTGAGCTATTTATTATAAGCCTTTTATTGAGAAAATAATAATAAAATATCTATATCGAGTTATCGGTAAAAAGTCATATCGTTCAGGCACTAACCACTAATGCCTACAATAATAGCAGCAGCAGCAACTGATACTTCCGACAACAGCAACAACAATAACAAAAACAATAATAACAACAACAACAATAACAATAACAAAAACAATAATAACAACAACAATAACAACCACAAACATCCATCACCAACCATTAATTCGACCGACAGCCTCCCTGTCATCCATCACATCGACCCGAGACTGATCCAAAGACTGGTTGTTAGCACCGCTTGTGACGTTCTTAAGGACCGGGAAAGCACTGACGAACGCGGCAGGAGAACTGAGGAACAAGGCCCAGAGGCACACCTCGTACTCTGTGTTCTCGTGGAGGTGCTGGATGTTCATCGTTCGATGCTTTCCATCGATCTTCTTGCTCTGCTGGACGAAGCTACTGCCGCTGGCCTTGTAGCGCACCTTGAAACCTTCGATCAGATCTTCCAACTCCGGCAGGACTTGCCAGTCGAGGCTGAACGAGTCCTTTGTGGAGGAGGCGATCTTGATGTCGCTGAGGTAATGACTGCCGATTGATGGCGATGATGATGATGATGATGGTGGTGGTGATGATGTTGGAGGTACTGATGATGAAGATGAGGAGGAGAGAGAAGATGATGATGGTGACAAGGAAGATGGTGATGATGATGAGTGCGTCGTCTTCATTCTATTTCCTGTTTGAATTAAATTGACGTGTCAATTTGAATGGAGTTCAACGAATCAACGAAATAACTAATGAGGTAAGCAATTAATTATAAAATTACTTTTACAATAATTGATTGCATAATTATTAGTTATGTTTAATTGATAAACATGTTGCTAGTATTTTACCCAATCAACATTATCCGATTACGCCACGTAATGGATTTACTGACAAAATTGTCTAGGAATTGTAAGTCATAAATATCCAATTATAAATCTGAGCTGTCAATATTCTGTGACAGTTCATGTCAGAAGATTAACTAGCAATTGAACGCTGTTCTTTGACCTCAATTTTGTTGACCTTATTATTATTATTATTATTAGGATTATTATTATTATTTATTATTATTATTAGGATTATTATTATTATTAGTGTTATTATTATTATTAGTGTTATTATTATTATTATTAGTATTATTATTATTAGGATTATTATTATTATTATTATTATTATGATTATTATTATTATTATATTATTATTATTATTACTATTATTATTATTATTATTATTATTATTATTATATTATTATTATTATTTATTATTATTATTATTATTATTATTATTATTATTATTATATTATTATTATTATTATTATTATTATTATATTATATTATTATTAATTATTATTATTATTATTAATATTATTATTATTATTATTATTATTATTATTATTATTATTATTATTATTATTATTATTATTAGTGTTATTATTATTATTATTATTATTATTATTATTATTATTGGCAGCAACAACAATTAGTAATAAATATTTTAAATACAACTAATATTAATAAAATATTTGCACAGAATTACATAAATATTTTTTTTAATGTAATTATGGTAGGCAATGAAATGACTGATTGTTGCAGTAATAATTATTATTTTTTAAATCACTGTTTAAATTTATTTATTTTTTATTTATTTTTACCATTATCATTATTATTTTTTATTATCAACAATGTCATTATTAACAATGTCATAATTCTGATGACGTCACAGAAACACCTCGAACAAATGTCAATGAGTCGAATAAATTCATGCAGGAATATTAAGGTTTGTGTTGCGCTAAAGTGTGATTTTGTGAAGCTTCGGGGGGGATTTGAGACATTAAAAAAAAAAAAAATAAATAAAATAAAATAATAATAATAATAATAATAATAACAATAACAATAACAATAACATAACAATAACAATAACAGAACAATAACAATAACAATAACAATAACAATAACAATAATAATAATAAGAATAATAATAATAATAATAATAATAATAATAATAATAATAATAATAATAATAATAATAATAATAATAATAATAATAATAATAATAATAATAATAATAATAATAATAATAATAAATAATAATAATAATAATAATATAATAATAATAATAATATAATAATAATATAATAATAATAATAATAATAATAATAATAATAATAATAATAATAATAATAATAATAATAATAATAATAATAATAATAATAATAATAATAATAATAATAGTAATAATAACGATGATGAAGATGATGATGATAATAATAATAATATTAATAATAGCAAACGACAGATTAAATAATTAAAGCCAGACATCCAGGTGGTCTCATTAGCGGTTAATTGGTTTGAAATTGTTTCAAAGCTTTTCCTTCTTTTGATTAGAATTTAGGACCACCCACGGAGCAATAGAATTTCGTTAAGCAGACTTTTATACTTAAATTTTAAAATATTTTTTAATATTTAAAAACAAACTATAAATTAATTCAATTTCTAAGTTTGTGGTAACATTATCTTTGTAAATTCTGGTTAACCTCGGATTAAACGTAAATAAGTTTACAAATATGAAAGAATGTACTGTATGTTGTAATTAAATAATTAATAATTTATATAATTTTTAATATTCTTTAATATTCTATAATTATTTATAGTTATATTATTTCTATAACACGAACAATTAAATATAATATACAGTGATATACAAACACCTAAACCATTAAAACTCGCATTTGGTTACTCAAATCATAACTCCAGAAAAACCCACATTTAATAAATATTTGCTTAGAATGGCAGTATATTTTGAAATATTTTTTTAAGTAATAGATTCCATTGTTATTGCTAAGATAAAAATATTAGCTCACATAAAAAGTACTAACATAAACAGCGAAGAGTTTGTTTATTCTATCTGTTTATTCTTATGGAAGTTGTGTATTCATAAAACTCATATATCTGATACAATTGATATAACTGATACAACTTAAACAATTAATACACCTGATACAACAAAATACATTATTACACTATGTGTTGTTGTATAATTGATAATTCATGCATAAATGTTTTCTTATTGCAGTACCACTAACAGATATTATCTTTATAGATTTTCCAATTTTAGTTTCAACATATTTTTATAAAGGCACTATTCAGACGCAACAATTAGAATAAGATAACGCAAAAAAACATATTTATTAATAATTGCTAATATTAATTAATTATTACATATTAATTGTAAATACTATTGTAATTGACAAGCATCCCGAATAAATAATATAATCATTTATTTATCACGAGATCCAAACACTCCCACAATATACAACGAACTCCACAACAAGATAAATTGATGAAGTAAAATGATGTTCTGTTTTGTGGAAACGCAAATGTGGCTCTCAACATCGCATGACAACACGAACAACAACAATGCCCTTCTGAACGAAATTCTGACAAATATTTTTTTTCGCTTTCCAAGGCAAATTGCGACTGAAACGCTAAGCTTTTTTAATCCTCCTGTCAGAAGACTGCCGTGGAAAGCAAATCATCAGGTCCCCTGACTGACGATATTTCCATGTAAATTTAAAACTTTGTATCGTGAATTAAAATTTCTTATTTTTCAAACTCCATTCATTAAACCACCGCAAGAAATGTGTACCGAATTACCTTTGCTTGACAAAAATATCAATCGCTTCGGTAATTTATTAATCTATAAATGATTTACCTAATGATTTAAGTAAGTTGTTAACTCGTCACGAATATAAATTATTTCGAGGATCATGTAAATATAAAAAAAAATATTTCTTACCTCGAGCAAAAACTGTAATAAATGTCAGATGTTGTTCAGTTATGAGCTTCTGCAACTGTTCTTCAAAAGAGACCAATTTTCAGTTTCAGCATTTAACATTTTACAGTTAAGAGAATCTCTTTCTTAAATTGTAAATTAAAATCTAACATTTCAATGTTTTTACAGTTTGCACGTCAACAAACTTGCGTCTATCAATCATTCACGGTTGAAAGCACACTCGATGCGTGGCAAATTCACTTGTATCAGTCAAGGCGATTCTGAAAAATTACGCAATCTTCGTCGAGATAAGCACGAACAACTGAATCCAAACGAACACAACTCTCAACCTTCCAGTCGAGAAGATATAAACATTCGCCTGCCGTCTGCCAATTTCCCCCCCTTTTTTTTTATCACTTTCTCTCCTTCCTTCGGGAGGCTTCCGTGCCTTTGCATTTCCAGGCTGTTTTTATCTTGCATGGAGTTTTAAATTTTTAAAGAAAAAAAAAAGAATAAAAAGATTTTTATCGCGCATTTAAGGCCACTTATTTACAAAACCTCTTTGAGCGAGTGAGTTACGATTGCCTCGTAAAGTTGGACGAATGGTCGATTAGCGGTCATCATAATCATCATCGTCGTCGTGAAATCAAGTCAAAAATGACTACGTCGAAGATTAGCCGTTGAGCTTCAGAGAGCCGACTTTAAGTCCGAATTAAGATCCAAGTCATGAACGTCATGTCACTGTGACGTCATTGAATGCCATTGTGACGTCATTGTAATGTCCGCGATGTCGTTCGAAGCAAACTCCAATCTTTTGTGGAATGTGAGGCAAAATGAGGTCCAGAAATTCTTGAAAATAATAAAAAAAAATGCGTTTAAAACGGGATGCGGGATTTTCTGAACAACAACAACAACAACAAAATCTTCTCTTCTTGTTTGTTGTTGTGGACGACAAATCATTGCATTACATTTTAATCAGCAGCAATTACTGATGATGTGTGAAGGTATTCATATCGTGAAAGTTATTATGACTCTCATAAATAAATAATCAATTAAATTAATTTAGCACTACTCAGTTAAATATAAATAAAGATTCAGAGAAGTATTTTAAAGTTAAATTAAATATATGAATGAATTAAATGCAGCTGAATTATAAATTAATTCCAGGAAAACTTTCAATGTTCTTATAAGGCAAGTCTTTCCAGCCAACTCTTAAAAGTTTTTCAATTGCACGTTTTTTGAAAAATGTTTTTTCAATTTTTTTTTCATTTCACGGAAAGCAATCTTTCCTCCAGATGAAAATCACTCTTTAAAACCACTTTTTAAGAACCACTTTTTGAAACCATTTTGTGAGAACCACTTGAGACATTTAAATTCTTCTTGAGGAAAACATTTTTTTTATTACCTTCCAGGTGTGGATTTTTGGTTTTAAGAAATTCTCAGCATTTTGAAGACGTCGGTTGTGACAAATGGAGCAAGTGCGTTGTTGATGACATTTTGGTCTCTTCTTCGAAACCAGGCAATCCTCATAAACTTCAACAGTAAGCTGCAATTCATCGTAACCGAAACAATTTTCATAATTAGAACTCTTATTTTTTTCAAGACTTTTTTTAGTATTGGTTATGTGGAATTTTGCTCCTCTTTCATTGAATTAAAGTTTAAAGTTTTTGCAATAATTTTGTTGCTGTTGAAGTATTTGAAAACCTACAGAATATTGGCAGATTTTCGAAATCAAACATGACTTTCACTCAATAACCACTAACATGTCAACTTTCTACTTAATCATTCGGAAGCAGGGCTCCAATATTCTGTCACTTTTGCAATGGAAAAGCAAAAAATCGTAATATTTTATTATTTCAAAAAACCCAGTTGGACCCAAAAAAAAATTTCCATGCCCCTAGGCAACATGTTCGTTCTTGATCGGAACACAAAAAAAAAGCAATTTCATGAAATGTGTTTTTATTTCCGACTCTTATCCATTTGAGCTTTACCAGGCAGCAGATGCAGACTGTGATGTATTCCAATTCTGTTTTAAAAAGATGAATCAACATCAGTCGAACTTTCAATCATGTGCTTCAAAAATGGACGATTCCTTTTATGTCTTTCGTTGCATATGTTTGTGGTCCAGTTATCCAGATCTGATAAAACATCAAAAATAGATTTCTGTGAATAGGAATACGAATAGTTTCATTCAATCATGTAGCGCTGTCGGTGCACAAGATAACATCAGAGGTGAACTCGTAATAGAATCTTTCAAGTATTAGAACTATTTAAATATGCCATTACATCTGTCATTACATGGAATCTCCAAGAGCTAGTTATTCTTAATTATCAGTACTGGATATTTATTCTAAATTACTACTTAACTAACACTCAGTGGTTAATTAATAATTATTAGTTACTTAACAATTACTTATTCCTAATTAATTGTTAATTATTCCAAAGAGCTGTTAATGCAATAAAATAAGATCACAGGGCTTCGTAATTAACTCTTACAAACCCAGCAGAACATCATCTGAATGATTTCTCGACAGCTGACAGATGTGCTTCCATGTGTGTTTGTGTGTGCGCGCGTGTGTTTGTGATTGTTTTGTATATGTTCATGAGTTTGCGTACAAATTAATGTACGAAGTGGTCAATCAGTTAATGCAAAAGATTAGAATTTAAATTGTTATTTACATTTCACAATAACATAGTAACACTAGAAAGTTTTATTACAGTCTGCCATGCTAGAGGCGCCCTTAGTAAAGAGCGCTATATGAATGAACTCAAACAATCAAACAAAACAATACAATCAATGCACCTGATACAATGCAATTTAACGCTTTACAGAGCAATACAAAGCGCTACAAGGAAGGATAGAAAGAAGACGACAATGCAAGTCCTCGTCAGATCGATTCTTTCAACGGGACAGCATTCACTGCTAAACATGGAAGATTTAGCGCGGAGAACCCCTCGCTTTTCTTTTGGAGATGATGACGATGATGATGATGATGATAATAATAACAATAATATGTCTATCATCATCGTCATCAACTTATAGGAATTTGACCGATCGAAATGAAACACAATCTCTAATTAATAAAAGAACACCTCCGCCTCTAGAGTCCCGATCCCGTCTGACCACATTAAAACCTGAGGGGCAGAACATAAAATCTGGACCGTCTTTGGTCAGCCATGTTTCAGTCAGACAGAAAATATCTGGATCCTCCAAACTCAAAAACATAAATACTTTGTTAAACTTATTCTTATAGCTTCTAATATTTGTGAGCATCCGTTTACGTGTTAAAGGGGCTATTATGGAAAAGGCTGAGTTGTAGTATCCTTCTGAATTCTAGAAGAACGTTTGGCCAACCTGCGATCGTACGCCTCTTCAGACTGCAGACGGGCGAGATAATGATTAAAATATACTCTCCTGACTTCGGAGTCTTGTGAGGTGCGAAGGAGTCTGGATGATGAAATTACATCTTTAACCGCCTCTACATTCTCCAATGTAACGCAGAGCTTAGCATTAGGATTTTTGTTATCTCTGCCCAATCTGGCTTTACAGTCAGATTGTTTTCACAGAAATCTCCAGGTAGGCCTGAGACAATGACACTGTTGGCCCTACGTTTCATCACTTCCTTCTCCCTTTCAAAGTCAAAAAAGGTCTTGTGGTGATCTTTACTGCCTCATTTCTTTTATTGCTCATTTTTTCTTTTGACTCTGTCTTATTTGTTCATTGAATCCAGCCTCTGCATTACTAGGGCGAGTGCATTCTGAAAACATTCGGCCAGTAATTTGGCTACCTGCGTCATCCTGTTCTGAAAAGTCTTTGTAACTTTTTAACTCCATTGATTTGTTGAAGCACTCGCTAAGCTTTTCCGAAAGTGACCGAAAGCATTATCTTTCCATTCATTTGGATCAGTTTTCCACAAAGTGAGTCCGTCATTTCAACGAGAACGTCTCTCACACAATCCTCGAAGATAGACTGTTTTTCAGTTCTCGTTGTACTGACTTTAAAATTAGCCGAAAAAATGCAATACGTCAGAACGACAAATTTTAACAACTTTTATTTATTAATTTCATTAGAAACGTTAGAATGTTTTATTAACGTCCGCTGCATAGCTAGATGATTAGGAAATTAGGATGCTCCGGCAGCCATCGTGAGAGGCACAGCCTTAACCGTTAGTAGGCCGTTTAACATTAGAACGTTAGAACAGTGCAAGTGCTTTTATTTTATCCAAACAGTCCGACCTGGTGTTTACCCGAGCGATATTTAGTGTTAAATATTATTATTATTATTATTATTATTATTTTTAATTTATTTTTTTTTTATGTCTCAAATCCACCCTGAGGCTTCACAAAATCATGTTGCAATTGATGATGAACGTAACCTTAATATTCCTGCTCGAATTTATTCGACTTATTGTCATTTGTTCGAGGTGTTCCTCTGACGTCATAATAATAATGCCATTGTTAATAATGATGTTGTTGATAACAAAAAATTATAATGGTAAAATGAAAAAATAAAATAATTTAAATAGTGATTTAAAAAATAATAATGGCGATGACGATGACCTGCAAAGTGTTTAATTTCTTGAACAAAAATTAAATTATATTAACCTAATTTTTGCTGCATTATTATTCAGAAATTAAAAAATAATACTTTAAGATTTTAATAAAAATGTAAATTAAATTTTGAAGCAAATAAATTTCAGATGAGTTTTAGATTCAGAAAAAAGAGCTCGTGAAATGTCAGTAATTTGAAACTAATTGGAAATCAGATTCATGTCGAGGGAGTCATTGAAAATTAAAAATTTATTTTTAAGACGGGAATCTAATTTATTATTTTTAATTTATTCAAATTATTTAATTATTTAAATTATTTAATTAGATTAAATTTAATAGCTATATTTATTTTACTTAATTAATTTATTTATTCATCAATATTGAATGCAGTGAATCCTTTTAGAAAATTCTGGATTAAAAAACATTAATTAAAATGTTCATAAACAAATGTTGCAGGTAGTACCCGAGAATAAAATTTTAATAAAGAATTAGTGTCTTAAATTAAACATTAAATATTTTGAAAATTTATTTATTTAATCAAATGAATTAATCTTCTTTTGTGGAAATATCCTTGATAATATTCAAGGTCACTCAATGCGAAAATTCAAAAACGTTCATTAGGTTTTTCTTTGTTTTTTTTTGTTTATTTGACAATCAAAAATGGAGCATTCAGAACTTTATTTGAGAAGAAAGCACTCTAAAATATTATTTTATTTATTACTATTTAGCAGTTTTAAGATTTAATGTTTGTAAAACATACAAATGTAGTTATAAAAAGTATGATGAAATTGTTTTGTATTTTATTTAAATAAATATCTTCAACAATATATTCGTAAAAAATTAAAAACTGAAATATTTATCTGCAAGAATTAACTAAAAGTCAGCAGGAAACTCCAATGAAAGATCCACTTTTACCAGTAAGCATTGTTACATGGATAAAACAACTCCATTCCGATGATGACGCAGTATTTTCATTATAAGCCCATTTCTATCGCAATGGACCTATTAATGGTTGGCTGGTTTTAATATGGATGGATGGATTTGTGGAGGGAAAAAAGAACAGGTGAATGAATGGAGGGAGTGATGGATTGATGATCTGATGAGAAGATGAATGAATGAAGGGGTTGATGGGTGGATGAACGGATGAGAAGATGAACGAATGAAGAGATTGATGGATGGGCAGCAAAAGGAAAGGATTACTCATCCAGGGTAGGCAAATATTTCGCTTTTAAAATTCACTCATTTTCCATTCATATTTTATTTTTTATTTGTTTTATTTTATTTATTGTTATTTTAGAAAATTTTTCATCCTCTTAAAATTTCCTCAAAGTCAACAAATTTCGGGAAGCGCGCCAAATGCTGTAAACTCAGATGACGACGTTTTGAAACGAAATCGCTCCGCAAGCGATCTTTTGTTTTTACGAACATCAAAGCATTTGAATTTCATGCCGCAGATGATAACAAATTATTAAAAGCTGCTCAACATCAATATCAATATCAATATTAATAATAAATATTATTATTAAATAAGCAATTATAACACTTACAACGCTTACATTATTCTTACGTTACAAACAGTAATAAATAATTAGTTTACAACACAACAGCTACAATGAATAAATAAAATAAGGTAAACATCTTCATGATGTCATATAAATAGCCAAATCCATCTAAGCTGACATTATTAAGAATTCATGGAATCCCGTCTTTATGACGTCATCCTCGGGTTATAATTAGAAAATGATAATTATTAACATCTTGTCACTCTTGGCTATAATTATTTTGATATGTCACATTTATTTTATTATTTATGATTATCATTATTTTTTTAATTTATGAATATGATATTATATTATTAAATACATATGTATTCTTTATTTACGCTGTATACTTAATTGAAATGCTAATAAATAACTTGTCTGTAATTCGGTTCAGTGATTTACGAGATATTTTTAAATGTTACGTTAGCAATTACCGCATTATACAGCATTATTCGCAACGTTATTGTATTAATATCATTGCATAAACATTATTTTATACATTTTTATACTTTCATCGTATTATCATTGCAGTAACACTGAAGCAGAAAAGGGTGTTCAAACAAATCGAAACACCATTTGTTACTTTGTTTTGGGAAAATAAATAATTCCTGTTAAAAAGTGAATTCTCAGATTTTCCGCCTTCTTTGATGTTACTTGATTTATGGATGCTCAACGCTCAAATGTAACATTTCACAGTCTGGATACTTAACTGGACTTATAATAATATTATTTTGCTACTAATTACTTAATTGATTGTCTGGGGTTCTTTTTTAAAAATTTACTTTTTGTTTAAAAAATTCTTCTTTTCATTGTAAGTTGAAAGATTCATTTGTTTAAATTTGCTGATGAAATGGTTTCTCAATTTATCATGTTCTGTGTTCCATTCGTGCGAAACATAAAACATAGAATGAAATATATTACGTTAATGACATAATAATTAGTATCCACAACAACAACAAAATTAATTAATGTTAGTAGTTATTAATATATTTTATCTACATTATTAATGTTTTACAAGATAAATTGTAATTTTAAAAACAATTTGTTTAACAAATTAAATATTTTTTCGCCATTAGTGTTTAGAAAAATTCTCGAAAAAGGAAAGGTTTTTGAAACTGAAAATTAAAAAAAACTTCGTCAGTTAACAAATGTCAGCGGAGTTCCTCGCTGAAATGGCGACCCTGGGAACTTTGCCCTTGAATGTCAAATGTCAGTTGTCAGTTGATGAAATAAGACTTTTCTATCAGTAGCACTTAATAGGTTGTTGATAAGGTTATCCCGTTAATCCCTGGACTTAGCTTTAATAGTAATCTTAATAGTTATAAGCACTAATAATAAGATGGGAATATAGGTTTTGGTTAGTGGTTATGGCCAAGGTCAGAGCTACTTTTTGTATTTACGAGAAATTAGTTTCTGAAAACCAAGTATTAATATTCTTTTGAGCTTTATTCTCGTGACACATGACATGCGAGTTCGTTATCCACTCATCATCCACTCACCATCCACCCATCATCCACTCACCATCCACTTATCATCCACTCACCATCCACTCATCATCCACTCACCATCCACCCATCATCCACTCACCATCCACTTATCATCCACTCACCATCCGCTCATCATCCACTCACCATCAATTCATCATCCACTCACCACCCACTTACCATCCACTCGTCATCCACTCACGATCCACTCACCATCCATTCACCATCCACTCACCATCCACTCACCATCCACTCATCATCCACTCACCATCAATTCATCATCCACTCACCATCCATTCACCATCCACTCGTCATGCACTCACGATCCACTCACCATCCACTCACCATCCACTCACATCCACTCACCATCCACTCATCATCCACTCACCATCAATTCATCATCCACTCACCATCCATTCACCATCCACTCGTCATCCACTCACCATCCACCCATCCACTCACCATCCACTCACCATCCACTCACCATCCACTCACCATCCACTCATCATCCACTCACCATCCACTCACCATCCACTCACCATCCATCCATCTCACAATACATTCGTCTCCAGTTAACAACCAATTCATTCACTTCATCTTCTGAACACATTATGCCAAACACCCAGACAACCTAATTGATTGAAATTCTGATTCCAAAGTACGCTCAGCAAAAGGTTCGTTAACCAAAGCGATTTCAGCTTATAATTGTTAGACGTTACAATCCTTTGGAAGCACTAATCTTATTCTGCTGGTTTATGGTCTTTCACCATAACAATTCACTTATGGCGGTTTTGGTTCGTTCGTATTTAATTAGCGCATGAATATTTTAAACGTATTCGTGGAACTTCTACTATGAGCATCGTTCGTCGTTTTTAAAAGCTACCTTTGTAATACTAACTAAATTTAATATTAAATATTAACTAAAAGTTGAGTGTTTTCGAATTGAATTTCAGATGTCTTCAAAAGGGATTTCAAACAAAAAAAAACTGTCATTTATCATCATTTATCATATAAATACCTGTGTTTCAAAAATTAATTTAAACGAATGCTTTCTGTGGTTCATCTGTGTAGTCCCCTAAGTTATTACCTGGCGCAATTCCAAGTATTTGTTCACTTTCTATTCGAACCTCCGAAACCAACGCCACATAATTATGGAGCTCATAATTCTCTCTCAGCAAACCTGACAGGACGATAATTCAGCGCTTCAGCAGCGGAAGTGGTGGCCTCATTTCCGAGAGGAAGTACAAAGTGAAACACACGCGGATGAATATATCATCCTTGGAAATGTCTAACTTTTCTCTTCATTCTCTACCATTAAGTCCGTCCAGGTTTATCTATTTCGGTATGATTTTGCGAATTTGTGCTCGTGAGGATAATTTGTGGGTTCACAAAACAACGATTTTTTAATTTTTATCTTAACATTTCTAAGTCATCGATAATTTGGTATTCGTTATTATTAATGAAATTTTTCTTGTTAACTTCATGTCTTATTATTGCTATTAGTGATTATCATAAATAACGTGCTTATATTTCATTTAGTCCATAAAATCAATGCTCAATCCTAGACCAAAACAAACCCATTTATTCAAAAATAAATATTCAAAGGATTACACAAAATGGAATAAAAGCCCACGAAAAAACATCGATTAGATCGAAGAATTTCAAATTACTCCCAATTACCAATCAAAACCAATGAACAGCGACACCCAAAATAACTTGAAGATGAAAGTCAATGAAGGCTGAGAAGTGGATGACCGTAGGGCCGTGTGGCAGTGTGGTTCGTCGGTGTAGTCCCCAACGCAGGAGGCATACATCATGACATGGGCCACGTAACTCTGCTCTTCCGCCTTGTGGAAAAGCTGAGACCAGGGCCCTGTGGCGTAAATTGGAACGTCTTCTCCTCCGTGTGTTTCCGAGGCTGTCCAGATGGCCGTGTCTTGCAAGAAGTCCTTGTGTCGAGCTGTTGTCATGGGAATGGAAGTGGTTAGTTACGTGTTGCCATGGGAATGGAAGTGGTTAGTTACGTGTTGCCATGGAGATGGAGTGGTTAGTTACCAGGTTGTCATGGAGATGGAGATTTTTAGGCGGTGCTTATTTAATTTTAATTCGAAGTGATGATATCAATCCAGTGAGTCTTTGCAATTAGCAACACTTGAAGGTTTACACCAGAAATCCAAAAAGTTTAAAATCAAATGCTCCATCTAATGAACATCGATGAAACCTATTTATGATCAACTAATCAACTAATATTATAGCCAAAATAATAACAATAACTATGATAAATAAAAACAGTACTAATTAACCAACAACAATAATAAACCAAAACAATAATAGTAATCTAACAACATTGACAAATTATTTAAAAAAAAAAAGACACATTCATTTCTGCCACTCACTGTCAACGTAGGTGAGGTTCTTTCGTATTCCTGGCGGTTGATCTGAATTGTTCCTGTGGTAAGTGTAGCCAGGTCCGTTAGCATACATCATTTGAAGCATCGGCTTTCCGTCCAGCGTTTCGGTATCGGCAAATCCTGAATACGAGATGAGGTTGTTGGGCGTTGTTGGCAATTAATGAATTATGTAATTGTTTGGTAAAAGGATTTGACAATTATTATTGATGCTAAAATTGTTAATAATAGTTAAATAGATGAATAATTAGTTTATTAAATATTATTTATTTAAGATTTTTAAATCGACTCATTGTAAATTGATTTACTGACCATCGATTGCATTATCACAGCGATGGTTGACATCCGAGTTAAGATGTCGTTAATGTTAATTTCAGCATCATAGTAATACATAATAATAATAACAACAATTATGAATAACCCTTAATAAAACCACGCCCCCAAAAACCAGCCTACCCAAGACGGACTCCTCAAAGGAGCCATAACCCCCCAAAGTGAAGACATGCGAATGATCAGCTGTCACAAGGATCAGAGTTTCCTGAGGATTTGTGGCTTCGTAGGCGGCTCGCACTGCCTTCTCCATCATCAGAGTTTCGCTTAAAGCGCGGTAAGCATTCGTGCCGTGGTGGGCGTGGTCTATCCTGCCTCCTTGGAATAAATTAGTTAATAATTACAAAAAGTTAGTTAATATTATTAGTTATTACTAATTAATTAATACATTAGTCACTAATTACAAATAGTTACGAATTAAATTATATTACTGCAATATATACTGTATAGTGGTTCATACTAAATTAAATTGCTAATGATAGTGTTTTTTAAAATAATAGTTTAAATAGTTGAGTAAATAATAGGCATTTGGAAATGTTTATTTATTGATTGTACATTACTCTTAAATATATTTTCAAATTAAATATTCAAATTAATAACGCTTTAGTAAATAGTTTTGTCATTTAATCATTTTAAATATTCTAAACAATTAAAAAAGAATTTCATAATTTTCAAATATTTGTAGATATTTTTAACGCACTTGAAAATTCCTTAATTTTATTTTCTTTTGAAGAAAATGTCTTTAAAAAGTTATTAATGCGTTTCAAAAACAAATAATGCATTTACGACAAATTAAAAATAAATTCAAAGTATGACATTTGTAGAAATAATAATAATAATTCATTGAAATGTCAAACTGTCAATAAGAAAAGATATACAATTTAGGCATTAATTTACGAATCAATACAATACAATAATAATTCAAATATGAATTGAAATTATAATTTAAATATTAATTGATATAATAATAATTAAATATTAATGAAAATAATAATTCAAATATTACCTGAAATAATAATTTAAATATTAATTGAAATAATAATTCAAATGATAAACCTTCCACAAAGAGAAAGAATCCCTTGGGACTTCTGCTTAGAATTTCAATTGCTTTTTTGGTCAGTTCTTCCAAAGTGGGTTCATTCGTGTCATGTGATTTATCGACCTCGTATCGAAGATGGTCGGAATTGAAAAGACCTGAGTTAATATTTATTATTATTATTATTATTATTATTATTATTATTTATTATTATTATTATTATTATTATTTATTATTATTATTATTATTATTATTATTATTATTATTATTATTATTATTATTATTATTATTATTATTATTATTATTATTATTATTATTATTATTATTATTATTATTATTATTATTATTGTTATTGTTATCGTTATTATTATTATTATTATTATTATTATTATTATATTATTATTATTATTATTATTATTATTATTATTATTATTATTATTATTATTATTATTAATTATTATTATTATTATTATTATTATTATTAGTATTATTATTATTATTATTATTATTATTATTGTTATTGTTACTGTTATTGTTAATTGTTATTGTTATTGTTATCGTTATTATTATTATTATTATTATTAATGTTATTATTATACAAAAATTAGTATCCCTAATACATTATTCTAAAATAATATTTTATAATAATATTATTAATATTATTGTTAATATATTAATAATTAATATTGTTATAATATATATATAATATAAATATTAATAATTAAATATTATTATATAATTATTATATTATTAATTAATTAATAATTATTAATTAATGATATATTATGAATTAGTACTACCAATACATTATTCTAAAATAATCCTAACATCAACATATGTTCTTAACAAAAATATAATTGTCAAGGTATTACTCTAATAAATATAATACCTAGATTTTTTTAATGTGATTTCGAAAATACCGATATTTTATCAAATATTATAAGTTAATTTCATATAATTTTTAAAATTTAATTTTAGAAACTGCAGAAAACGAAACTAAGTTATTAAATCAACCTAAGACGTAGTCAGTTTGTTTCGTGTCAAGACCTTCAAGATCACTTCTTGTTTTCAGAACCGCATGTTTCTGCTTCTTTGAATTCCTTCTGTTCGTCCATTCCTGTTTGGAGTTTGTTTGCAAATTAACACTCCTAAGGTAAGCAAAACCATTAAGATGCAAGATCAAGATTCTATAATGTCATTGATACAAATATTTATTCAAAGATTTATATATTTATTTTAAATAAATCAACTTATTATTTAATTATTTACTAGTCAACTGTTGCATCTTGATTTCACTTATAAAACACTCATTCAGTGTTAAGTTGGTTTCAACAAAAATACAGACTTTTAGAGGGCACCCCGTCATAATAGCCCGATTAATAAACAAAATAGACCCGTCAAAACAGCACTATCAAAACATAAAACTCTTTTCATTTAATCAAATTTGAAATCAGTTATTGTTTAATGTCGTTAACTCATATAAATATTTTTTTTTATAAGGATACATTGATGGGGATGTTTTGACGGGTCACACTTTTAGAGAATTGAGTTGCTGTTGTGCATTATCACTTTATATTATAGTTATCTTTTTTTTTTACAAAACTGATAATTATAATTTACAATGCGTCACACTGTTCCATAAATCAGTAATTCAAAATATTGTTAATATCATAAATTATTTAGAACACCTTTTAATTCCATAATCTCAGCCATATCAGTACTAATTAATTACAGTACAGTATTAATTTACTGCAAGGAAATGAAAAAACTTCTCACTGAAACCAGATCCAAGCCATCTTTTCTTAAGCCAAAACTGCCTGAGACTTTCGTGGTATTTGGAAGGAAGTTGCTCAACCCTCCACCAAATATAACCTGTAGTAAGTAGAATGAGAGAATGCCATTGACATAAAATCAATATAAAAAAATAACAACAACAACAACATTAATAACATTCTAATAATATATTTCCAGCATGATAATTTATAATTTAATTTTTTTTGCCAAAGTTAAAATTCCTGGTCGGCATTGATACCCTGATATCTTGGTTCCTATCATCAGTGATCAGTTGCTTGGCAATGTCCTTACAGTTCTCCTTTTTAATGGCGCCATCACCAACGAATGCTTCCCAATTTCTATCAGGTGAGCTGGCATAACATCCTGCAGGTGAGGCATGAGTGATCCTAGTTGAGGTGACCATACCTGTCCATTTACCTGGAGTTGTGTTTCAGTTATTTCAGTCACGAGGGCAGATAAAGAATGTTTTATTAATTAGCTATTATTAATTAATTAATTTGTTTTAATAATTTAAGCCTACAGTGAGACAACAATTTATCTTCATTCTATCCATTTGAATTGTTTATGGTGTCGAAGCAGAGACATGTTTTAAGCGTCAGAGTAGCAAACCCAGCAACAACAACAACAAATGATTCAATTATTTCCATATTTGCTTGACCATATTTGATTTTAAACTTTAAAAGTAATTTAAAACTAGAGCTAAAAAAGTTCATAAACTTAATTACAAATCATTGCCTTAATTTTTTCATCAAATAATAACGATTCTTGAAATGTTTTGAAAGGCTTTTTAACTAATCAATGATTGCATACCCTTTCAAGTATTTCTTAATAACGCAATTAATCAATTTCAACCTTCGAAGTTTAATATTATTATTATCATCATCGTCATCATCATCATCATCATCATGTTTATTATTATTATTAATATTATTATTATTATCATCATGAAAGTATTAATTTACAATTATTTACTTAATCTTCCTTGTTTTCTTTTGACTTTAGAAAACTTCTACTTTGAAGACAAAATTATTTGATTGATGTTGGTACCATTCACTGATAAGGATTATCGTTTGAGTTGTTAGACTCAATTAACAAAACAAACGATTTGCCACTAAAACCTGAACTAAAGATGTAGAAAAAGGAAAAACTATTTTTAACTCAGTTAAAAAGTTAGAATCACATAAATTTTTAAGTTCAACTAGTTTAGATGCAACTAGGTCACGTTTGAACGTAAAGAGAACATGTAGCACAACCGGGTACTTGAGATGTTAAGCTACTTGTACTTATCACATAGAATAGAAAATTTGGACAGATATATAACCTTTACACGTCCAAATTATCGGAGAACTAATGAAAGTCTGAAAAACTTGAAACACAACATCAACAATAACAAAACGACAATAAATCAGCAGCAACAACAGCAACAATGCAGCAAAACAACAATAACAAAACGACAATAACATGACCTAATAACCTGCTTCGATGGATTTGTGCAGAGTTGATTTCATCTCGTTTCCCTTGATGCTGGTGCAGTCTCCGATGCGAACATTCTCGTTGACCCCAACAGTGTAGAAGTTGGCCTTTACGCCGCTTAGGTAAGCAGTGGCAGTCCCAGCGCTGTCTGGAGTTGATCTGTCCACGTTGTACGTCTGCGGAGGTCATACAATACAATACAATACAATACAATGCAATACAATACAATACAATACAATGCAATGCAATGCAATACAATACAATGCAATGCAATACAATACAATGCAATGCAATGCAATACAATGCAATGCAATGCAATACAATGCAATGCAATGCAATGCAATACAATACAATGTAAAAACTGAATCACGTTTACATCCTGTTCAATGATCGAGCGCAAACAAAGTCACCACTTGAATCACTTGTACGAGATTTTATTTCACTTATCTATGTCGACGAGTTTCGATGAGATTTTATTAACATCAAACAACTTCAATCAAATTAAAGCACATCTGTTAAAAACTCTGAACACATTTCTGAGAAATCTCAAAACTGACCCTGGCAAGTCCGAGATTGGGAAAGTTCTCCCATGTTAAGTAGCTTTTAGTTCCCTCTGCTTTCTCGAATTCAGCCTTGAAGAGCCTCGCAGCTGCTATTGTGGAAGCGCCCATTCCATCTCCGAGAAACATGATGACGTTTTTCGCCACATTCCTGTTGGGACTTTGCAAAGCTCTGGCTGTTCTGTCGATGGCGGTTCGAGCTAGTTTGTTCCAGTCGGTAGCCTGCCAAGAGTTCTTCAACTTCGGGTGAAGATTTTCAATTTGTCTTTTAAATCTGTGGTTGCTGTGGTACTGGTGATCCGAGTCAGCAGCCGCTGCTGAAAAAAAATGTTTGTCATTCTAGAAGTCATCGAAACATGGTCACAAAATAATCATTAATTTTAATAAGAATTAGTTCAAAATTAACATCGTGTTATTATTAATTTAAGGGGATTTTCTTGAGGGTTTCATTATGCTGAAATTCTTGGAATGCTTATTTTAAGTAAGTTTTTAGTTTTAATTAAAAAAAATTCAACCAACCTTGTAAAAAATTGATCACTATCAGCAAAGTGAATATCACGAGCATGTATGATCTCGCCATCTGACTCGTAGTGAAAGCTGGGGAAATTTTCATAAGCAAATGTTCTGAAGTATTTTCGTTTAAGAATAAAAAATTAAGGCTATTATTTACTTTAGCCTATTATAATTTATTAAACGTATTATAATCTATTATAAATATTATAACTAATTACACCTTATCGAGAATTGTTTAATTCTGGATTGATGAATACAAATTTCTCGAGATTTTGCGCAAAAGTTTTATCAGATATCAACTTAAAGTATCTACAAGTGACTTATATATAAGACACCTCTTAACTGCAGTCAGCCAAGACCCTGTTAACTAAAATTAGAAACATTACGATGCACGAATTAGAAAAAAATATTTGTTAAACGTAAAATAATATAAATATTGTTCTTCTTTGTGATACTGTAATATCTCAATTATCCGTAATACAAAAAAAAAAGGATGATTTTTTTCAATTTATTAAATTTATAATTAAAACTGGTGATGTGAAAAAGAAGTTGTTTTTAAGAACCGGTCTCTTTCTTCCACCTCGTTGAAAGAACGACAAAAAAAATTTGATTGTGAAGTGGCTGAAAGTTCAAAGGTGTTAATATGTATTTTGCAGCCATACATCGCAAGATATGAATTTTTATTTGCTATGATTCATGCCTTTATTCTTTTTTTTTTTAAATTTTCAAATCAAATTATTATCAGCGACAATTTATTTCCTTAGTCACTCGTTTTAAAAGTATTTTATCGATAAATCCACTACTTAATCGGTTTTTAAGAAATCTCATCTCTTCAGTTCTTTTTATTTGATTTTCAGTTCTTCAGTTTTGCACAAACTTGACCTCTTAATGTCTTGCCAAAAACTCTTTTAAAGTTTTCATGCGGTAAAACTGCAGATCGTTTTATATATTTTATATTTTAGATATTATATTTTATTGATAACAAAAAGAATAATAATAACACCGAAAATGATAATGATGATAATGGAAGTGATGATGACAATAAAAATAATACTTATTGATAAGAGGTGATGCAATGCAATGTTATACAAATTGCCGATGATGTTAGAGTTTATTCAAGTAAAGAGTGAAATATCTTTGCTTCCCTTTGAAGTAAATCTAACCACTTCTGTTAGCAAAAACAGATGTTGATGATCTCAAAGCGACCAATCAAAATTTTCTTCCGGGACAGTTTTTTTCCATCAAATCACTCGACGCACTTATCAACCAGGATGACAGCTATTCAACAAAATTTTTTAATTTCCGCCAATGGTACACTGTTCAGCTCATTCTCAATTTAGCTCTCTCAATGTCTTGCAACATTCCATTAGTGCGAAATAATTTGGGAACAATGAAAGACGTTATAGTATTTTTTAACGCTTCTTCTAACCGATCGCAAAGTTTTGAAAAACAATATTTTGAAATATCTTCCTTTATCAAGACAAAAAAGCAGCCATGTGCGAAAAAAGTTGGGTAGAGCGACATAAAGAAGTAATATCATTTAAGCAAATGTATGTTTCTGTTGTTCATGCTCCGGAGGAATTAGAAAATTCATCAGCTCATGAAACATCGACAGCTGCCCATCAATTCCTTACAATCATAATGTAATAAATGCCTTTAAACTTGGTTTGAAAAGGCCAAATGCAATTCTGAGGGAATTCTGTGTTTGTTGCTGTGGAACGTCTTTTACGCTTGATTGATGAGGATCGAGAAGCTGATTTGTGTGTTGTTTGTAGTAAACGGGGGGAGACCTGCCCCACATCAGCAGAGCTGGCATTCCTCAATGAATATGCGGTGGTTATGAAGCCAGTCGTTGGATATTTTACAGTCTGAGAAAAATATGTTCATGGGATACCTGTTGCAAACGGTTGTCAAGCTTCGTGAGAAACTGGTAGCCAAAATGGTCTCGGCAACATCATGTAAACAGCTTATTAATGCACTGATGGATGTCATACATCTGCTAAATCAGATTAATCAATTTCAGCAGTTGAAAAATCTGTTTGTTGCATCTTCTAATGTAGCAATGGTGGATGAGCTGAAAGCATCTTATTCATCTGATGCTGACTGTAGTGAAGACAGTTTCTTCAATTGCACAAGATCAACTATGTCTCACATTGACATTCTGATGCAGTATATTCGAGACCGATCAGATGACAGGAACAGTATTACTGGAAGCGAGACCCTAAAGAAATTATTTATCCAGTTGAACACTCCTCTGCCAGCTAGTGCAGTTGTTGAACGTTTATTCAGCTATATTGGTCTGACAATGAACAGCCGAAGAACCAGAATGAGTGACAAACTGTTCGAAAACTTAGTTATGTTAAAAATTAACAAACATTACAATACAGCAATTGGCCGTTGATTCATCTCTAAAGTGTTAAAAGCTTCCAACTTGAATGATGTTTTCTGGGATCAGCTGCATGAAGTTTTGATATTGCTGGAACCAGTGGCGCAACCAGGGAGGGGGGGCAGGGGGTGGGGGAGAAACCCCCCCAGGCCTAATAGGAGGGACCGTGCAATCTTTCCAAATCCGATGGAAAACAGCTCAACTCAAGCTTGAGGAATATTATGAAATTCTTGATCTGGTGAATCATCAGATAACCAGTCGTTTTGACAACCCTGCCTTGGCTGCTCTTGATGCTTTGTAGAATGGCACAATTACTCCCGATCTTTCGAAATTCTGCAACCTTCATGAAACTGTGCAAAGACAGCTCCAATTCACATCGACAAGTTTACGTGCTGATCAATCTGATCCCAATGCATGTATCGAACTGCAAGATCTTTCCTGTGCCAAAAGCATTCAGCCCGAGTTGCTCGATGTTGCTCTTACTCTGCCAGTTACGTCATTAGATGAAGAAAGGGCATTTTCTAAACTTTGCCTTATTAAAAGTCATCTCAGGACGACTATATCTGCCTGTCGTTTGCAAAGTTTATTGAGAATATCTTCGAACAAAACAACTACTGCACTTCTTCCAGTAAATGAAATGGTGAACAGATTTTCATAGACCGATCGAAAAATTATTTTGTAACTGCAAACACATCAAAATGTAATTTAGACAGCAACATTTCAAAATTGTTTTAGACTGTTTAGGAACTTAACTTTGTACATAATTTAGATTAAGTGAAATGTTTAGGATATCAATCATATCACATTACAATTTTAAACAGCCTGAAACCAATTGTAGATGGAATCACATTTCTTAAAGTGGACACCCCACAAATGAGTTTTGTTGCAAAATTATTTAATGAGCTTTTTCAACCACCCATTTTCAAAGCACACTCCCCAATTCATTTACGTATCTGCACAAGAAATAGACAAGATGAAAGATGTTCTGCTGGAGAGAAAAAAGTTATGCCTGAAAACGAAACATAAAGCAGCTCATTTGCTGGATCCTCGCAGCATTGATCAACAGCATATCGATGAGGAAGACGTAATTGATGCGTGTGAACTTTTAAGTAATTTAGCAAAACACACTGATATAGCCTACGGGGCTGATAAGAAACCCTGCTACAGTGCAAGTACTAGAAAAGGCTGGAAAGGAATGGCTTACGATTCTTATAAGCCAAAAGGGAAGCAGGCTAAAAGACTTGAGTTGGAAAAATGTTGTTTTTCCGCCGACATGAGGTGTTAACAGTAGGATCAAAAAGAGCGGGTTTGCTTTTTTCAGCCTGGCGTTCACGTTCATTTACAGATTTGTTGTAATAGAAAATTAACATGGACATTTGAGATGAATTAAGACTGACATCATAATCCTATTTTCAAGAATGTCTTGTGGAGTTCCATTTCTATATAAATATATAAAGAGAAACCTTTCGAGAGCATAGCCACATTTTCTTCAGACGTATGCAAACATAAAGAGGGTCAACCTCGTAGACCGTGGAAAAAAATTGAGGAAACGGTTCGCAAAGCAATTAGAAAACATCTCCTCCATGAAACATAAAGTTCTGAATCTGTGAGAAAAACGACTCAAAGCAATTTGACAACAGAGATGAGTTATTAGCAGTGATGGGCAAATCAAATCGCGATTTAGGCAAGGTTGCAATTCGATTTGAACATTGTTGTATTCGATTTTGGCCTCCGCGATTTTGATTCGATTCGCCTTTTTTTGATTTGAAATAAAAATGGTTATTTATTTTTAAATTTTTAAAAATGGTTATAAATTTAAGAATTCTATATCGTTGGCGTTCTCCTCGTGCTCCTCGTTAAATAAACGTTGTTGTAGGTTACATGCTTGCATTGTTCTGCAGTATCGAATTACATGTAATTTTGGCCTCCGCGAAATTCGTTACTGTAATTAATTACATTTTTTGGTAATTTTTACTTGTAACATTTAAACAAATTTTTTTACTTTTACTTGTAACAAATTAATCATACCGAAGCTTTTTTAATATATAATATTGTATACATATAATAATATAAGATTTAATATATCTTAGTATGGATTCATTTGAAGCCAGTTTGAGTGTCGTTAGCGAAGATAAGAGGAACAAGGGGGAAGATAGTCCGTGGCCGTATTTGAACAAAATGTTCAGATTTCAATCAAAGGAAAATTATATAAGTATGCATGCCTACTCTGCCAACAAAAAAAAAACTATATGTTCAGCATATGAAGGTTCGTCATCTAACTTGAAGAAGCACGTGGAACGCATGCATCCAACAGAAGTTAAGGAATATGGGATATCTGTTGCCAAGCTTCATGAGAAACTGGTAGCCAAAATAGCAACTTCTAATTCAGCAATGGTGGACGAGCTGAAAGCATCTCATTCATCTGATGTTGACAGTGTTGAAGACAGTTTCTTCAATTGCACAAGGTCAACTGATATTCTGACGCAGTATCTTCAAGACCGATCAGATGACATGAACATTATTTATCCAGTTGAACGCTCCTCTGCCAGCTAGTGCAGCTGTTGAACGATTATTCAGCTATGCTGGTATGAACAGCCGAAGGACCATAATGAGTGACAAACTATTCGAGGACTTAGTTATGTTAAAAATTAACAAATGTTTGTGATTGTAATAAATAATAAAAACACCAAAAGAATGCATTGGTTCAAATGTTATTACTTAATGACTGTTAATACTAGCAGTTAATACCAATAATTGTTTTAACGTTCATAGTAACAATTCCTTTTAAATAATACGGAATGATGTATGATCACAATAATGGCGGCATCAAAGTTACTTGTAATTTTTACTTAAAAGTAACTTTTGGATGCTGTAACTTTTTACTTTTACTTGAGTAATTTTTTGAGTCAATACTCTTACTTATACTTAAGTAGCTTTTTGAGCTATTACTTTTACTTGTAATTAATTACCGAAATGAGGTAATTTTTACAACACTGTATGCTTGTTGTTCTACTTGTAACATTACTGCCTTTTAAATATGTCCGAGTTAGATAGCAGGAAATATGGGATTTTAGCGAATTTTTTTAAAGACAGACAAAGGACCGAAAGCCGTTCATTTTAACCAATTATAGGAGTAAAACTTCACTAGTTTGACGAAGGCTTTCATCTGAAAACAAAGACGGTTGCTTACAGACACTTCGGGTCAAAACATACAGGAAAAATATTTGTGCAGCTTTTGAGGAAATACCGTCAGAGTATGGGATACAGAGCATTGACATTGGATATGTTGTTACTGACAATGCCAAAAACATGCTTAAAGCCTTCACAATATTTTCCGAGGAAGCCAGGTTTGCGTTTGATCATAAGGAAGATAAAAGTGAAAGAGAGAACGTGATGAGGCTTCAGAGCCATTGAATGACATTGATGAAATTTCAAAATTTTTGTCAGATGAAAATTTCGATGACAATGAGGATATTCTTCAGGACAATCATGATTTAGGGACAACGCATACTGGGTTTAATGATTTTTTTAAATGGTAATAAAACTGTAAAAATGTCATAAATGAATGTTGGCTGTTAATTTCAAGCACAAGCAGGTTGATCGATAGTAGTCACTCCACACATCAACAGGTCAACGAAGTGAATCTTCTAAAGCCATCTATTCCGAACAACGGAGGCAAGCAGATGTCAAATAAACAGTGCTCCAATTGTGGTCGGGCTCATCCAGTTTCCGCAGTCTGTCCAGCCAAAGTAAGAATCTGCAAGAAGTGTGGTAAAGGAAACCATTTTGCAAAGGTTTGCCGTGCTAAAGACATTGCCAATTTAGAATCTCAAGCCACATGTGCAATTGACTCATTTGACTTTGACAATATTCTAAATGGTCTTGTGTGTTTCAAATTTTCAATGGACCATCAGTAGAATTCAAGATAGACACTGGTGCAGAAGTAAATACCATCTCCTCTTCTCACTTTATGAAGCTATCAAATGCAAAGTTGAAAAGTCAGTTGTGAAGTTGAAGCCATATGGAGTTAGTAAATTCCTTAACATATTGGGAGTAGTAGAGCTAAGGTTGTTACATCCTGTTAGTCGTGAATGGATGGACGATGAATTTCATGTTGTTGAAGGAAATTCGGAAGCTTTGCTGGGAGTATAATTTTGTGTCAAGAACAACCTTGTCAATATAAATCTTCCCATATGCCAAAGTTCACACAGACAGCAGGATGCAGTTCAACAAGTTTTAGATGTCAATCAATGGTTTTCTGAAAGTTGTCTTTACAAAAAATTTTCTGGAATATTTGAGGGGCTTGGAAGAGTTCCCTTTGAATATAACATCAAACTAGACAATTCAGTTCCTCCTGTAGTGCACGTGTTGTCATTGCTCTGCAAGATCAACTAAAGAAACAGCTTGACTTGATGGTAACATATGGCATTGACATTGGATATGTTGTTACTGACAATGCCAGAAACATGCTTAAAGCCTTCACAATATTTTCAGAGGAAGCTGCCAGGTTTGCGTTTGATCATAAGGAAGATAAAAGTGAAATGAGAGAATGTGATGAGGCTTCAGAGCCATTGAATGACATTGATGAAAATTCAGAATTTTTGTCAGATGAAAATTTCGATGACAATGAGGATATTCTTCAAGACAATCATGTTTTAGGAACAACGCAAACTGGGTTTAATGATTTTTTTAAATGGTAATAAAACTGTAAAAATGTCATAAATGAATGTTGGCTGTTAATTTCATTGTGTTTTGCTCGAAAAAATTTGCGAAGCTACGGCAGCAGTAAATTTTGGAAGATTTGATTCGATTTGGGATTTGGGCATCTGAACGTTTTATTTGGGCCATTTGAAAGTCAAGCACATGCAGGAACATTCATTGGCAAACCAACTACAAACTGATAGATTGGAGAAGAAAAAGAACGAAACCGAACAGAAAGAAGAGAAGGATCTACTGTGTATTGCCAAACCTGGGTGACCATTCCAGCCAGACGATCCTGTCTAGATCCGAAGTAATGGTCCAATTTCAGAATGGATGCTGGCTTCCAAAGAGAGAGTTACGGGACTCTTACAAAACCAAGACTCCAGATAGAAAAGAGGTAAAACGTCATGTTGACCTTATCATGGAAGCGTGCAATCTAATTGCCAGAGATGACCCTGTATGCTTCAGTAACGGCATCAGATAATGGACCTAATACAACTAATGGTGCTAACATAATAAAGACAACAAAGTTGATTCAAGAGGAAGCTGTTAATTGGTACTCACCAAAAAGACATAACATCGGACAATTTTTAGCAGAATTCAAGCACGTAAAAGAACTTATGTTAAACAAAGCGAATGCTCAAACGACAAGCAAGCACTTAAAACAAGTTCTGGTAATCAATTATGTCTGATGTTCGCTGAGGTGCAATATTTGGAAATAAAAAGATCGTGAATACTACTATTCACGGTATAAAATTTTATAATTATAAAAATATATATAATATAAAATTATAGCATAAAATTTTATAACTTTTAGAATTACCATTTTATCTATTTAATAAATTATAAACTTTGATTAAATAAACACTTAATATCATATTTTGTTGTTTGTCATCAATGAATAATTACATTTCTAACATTTTAAATTGTTTATTCAAGCACCTTGTAACACGGGATATTTGTCCTGGCTAATTAATTAGATGAATAAATTTTAAAACCCTAAGAGAGTCACTTAATCGATGAACGTATGGTATGTTGTTAATTAATTGTTATCTAATTGTTTAATTTCTAAGTAACAAATAACAACATAAATAAAATCATAAAAAGTTCATTTTTAACCTAATAAATACAAGGACATTCACCCGATGGTAGAATGGCACTGCAGGAGACGTTTGTGGAAATTTCAGTTGCACTTAAAAAAGATCACAAAACTCGAAGATGTCCATGCAACTTTGTTTTTGCAAGACCAGGTCAATTTGCAGGCCATTGCTTTAATTTATTCTAACTGATGTAATTTTGGATCATTTTGATGTTCGTGTTTTAATCGAATTCTGTGAAGTCAGCGTCTCTGATGATATGTTATGGCGCTATAAAAATAAAGTGCATTTAAATTTACTAATGATTTTACTTGTCTTGATAATGTCTCACAAATTATTTGCAAGCTACTGCGTTATGTCATTGATATAAAATAAAATTGATTCAAATTTGTTCAACATAGACATTCGCAAGCCTTTTCTTTAATTTTTGTAATACAATCATTGGAGCAGTAGAGATATTTATGTGAATGTCATCAGGTCAAATGCAAATAAATCATCTTTCAATGATGAACGATGCGGTGCCCGTCATTGGAATGTGACGCTTAATGCACAAGTACATCTTTTCTCGGAAATTCTGGGAACGAATTTTGAAATAGGAAGCCATTTAGTGGATTTTATAAATTATTTGCTAAACAAATATTTGATAAAAATGCTAAAAGTTTTCTAGTGTTCGGATAAAGCACGTTGCAGGTGAAGCGTGTAACAACTTGTGCAAATAACTTCGAGACAAAAGATTGGAGCAAATGCCCTAAATCGAGTCGTAAGTTTTGTGATTGAAACACTTAAGTCTAATAACAGTCAAAAATATTGTTATTTTTTATTGTATTTGAAATAATTGCAAAAGTTGGAGATTTTAATTCTTAAGGGATAGAAAAGTCGCCTATTTTATTAAATAAACATTATAAAAAAAAGGCTTCAATAGAAATATTTGGAATTTGAAAAGATTAAACTAATAATCAAAGCGAAAATTCTAATCTAAATTTGAATATTCATTACGAAAATGTATTTATTGAAGAATCTTATAAAATGTCTGGATCTTATCATGATATTATCAGCAAATCATGAATGCAGATAATATTATAATAACAACAATATTCTTATCACAACGTACTGTGGCAGTGCCTCCGTGTATTTACAACGCATTTGTCGATAAGATTGACGAAGATAACCATGAACATGACAAATTGAAAATACGGCAGCAATGAAACATCTCAATAAACTTTGTTTTCATAATTTCGGCTGTTAAATCCAATGTAAACATTAGTTTCGCAAAACTAAACAACGGGTGGTAGCCCGGGTTATCAAAAAATCGCTTCAATTTTACTTAAGTACATGCAACTCCTATTTATAGAATTACTGATTTATTCGGCTCTCTATTAGTGGATTCATTTGAATTTCATTTTTCAGAATGATCTCTGTTACCGTGTGTTATTAAACATCAGCAATATTTTAATTACGTGTCGCAATATCAATTTAAATAAACAAATCGATATTACATATTACTGATTCATTATTATAATTCTTAATCATCATTACTTAATTAATCAGTCGAAGGAAAGCCAAATATGACATCACACTGCATAATCACTACGTAATGCTTTCAACTACTACGTCACAACAACAACAACACCAACAGATCCTGGGCAAACAACGAGTGCACAACAAAAAGCGTCGACCAGAACAATTAAAACAACAGTATTTCAATTGAAGTTGATCTTTCACTCAAACAGCTGAAGAGATGAAGACATAACGTTGAAGCCTTCAAGGTCTCATATAGTCTCTTGTTCCTCAAGTTCTGAGCAAAGGGCAAATTGGAGGAATTCAATAAAAAAAGACACAAGAACAAATCTTGAGATTAAACTGGGATTGCTTGGACTGAAGTTTAAACTGTTTGTTTTACAAGGTTACTTTATCTTAATGGCTTCAACTCTGAAATATGAATTAACCATATTTTTATATTGCGGGGTGCAAATTATGCTTGATTTATGAAGAACTATTTTTATTTTAATTTTTTAATTACTGATTAAACAAGGATTAATTTTAAATAATTATCATTTTATCAGAGATTTTAAGATCTCCAGAGATGCGTTTTGTCGTACTGGCATTGTTCATATCGCTGGTGACAAGTGCCCACATCAACATCAGAAGTAAACCCTTATTATTAATATTACCAATAACTTCAACTGCAGCTAAAATTTGGTAGCTGACCAGTATTATGTTAAAAATTGGTTACAACATTCAGTCATCTTAATTCTCATTTCAGAGATGCGTTCGGTGCCTCAAAAAGCAGGACATGTTTGGTCAAATGTGGATTGGAACGAACTGGGCAGGAATAGAATCCTGAAAGCAGCCTCCACTTGGAAGGCGCACAAAGCAAAAAACGTCATCCTTTTTTTGGGTGATGGGATGGGCCTCTCAACCATCGCTTCTGCAAGAGCTTACAAGGCACAACAGACAGCATCTAAGTTGGAAAATAGCTACTTGACCATGGAGACTTTGCCGTTCTCTGGATTGTCGAGAGTGAGTTTCTAATTCGTGGAATAAATATTTAATTATGTAATATAAGTAAGTGAATTTGTAATATTACGTAAGTAATAACGTGAATTTAAATAGCATATTTGTAGTGGGACAGAAAGAGTGATTTATGTTAAATAAACGCCATTTTAACAGCCGTCTGAAACAAATTTAAATAAATCGTACTAATTAGAAAAGGTAATTATAGTAATTACTCCACGCGATTAGAATTCAACAATAATACCCAACAACTCGGTGATCCCAGAAAACAAACGAAAACAACAAAAACATTAACAACAAGAGCAACAGACAAAACTTGTTGCTGAATGTAATTAGACTGAACCAGAAATACAAAATCTTGGAAATCGCATAATTAATGAATAGCAACGGTCACTAGTGCATTGATTCTTCTAATGTTACTACTGAATTAGATAAGCTGGAAGGAATTTTGTTCCTCAGGTGAATTAATTACAATTAATATTAACCAACAAGATTCTCTATATGTTACGTCATTCGGTTAATTTTTTATTTTGTGTTTATAATACTTAAATATGTTGATTAACTCGTTTTGTTAGATATTATTAACTAACGTTTAGTGTATAATTTTAGTACATAAAATCGCAAGCAGTAATGTCGATTTTGGGATTAAAATTCTTAAATTAATTAAAATTAAAATCTTGTGATACACATTAACAACCTAAGCAATAACAACCGGTATTCCAATTCCTTGCATTTCCTTGCAAATCCTCTTATTGAAAATCAGACGTACAGCGTGGACAGGATAACCTCTGACAGTGCTGCCACATCGACAGCCTACCTCTCTGGCATCAAAGCCAACATGGGAACACTGGGAGTCAATGAAATTGTAGAGTTCGACGAATGTCATAACATGACGAACCAGAACAAGGCAATTTCTATCGGGAAACACTTCATGAAAAAAGGTTATTTTTGAAAATTTTATTAAAATATCACGACAACAACAATAACAATCATAATCAATATTAAACGTAAGTGCAGCAATAATAACTATTATTAAAATTAAAACCACCTAGTTATTATTAATAATAATAATTTTTATTAAACATAAATGACTTTTCATTTTGTCAGGAAAGTCAGTCGGCATTGTGACAACAGCCAGGGTAACCCATGCCTCACCAGCAGGAGTTTACGCTCACGTGCCGAACAGGAACTGGGAGGCCGTGACTGCCCCATACTGTCAAGAAGTAAATGACATTGCTTATCAACTGGTACACGATAAGGACAATCAGAATATCAAGGTTGGGTTGTGTGGATTGAAAGAAAGTTTAAAAAATTTATTTTAGAACTTCAAGTGGCTCTTTGAAATGAGAGTTGATATGACTCATATTACTTATCACTGTTTGAGATAAGTGCTCCTATAATGTATCGTGTAATTCAAGTTTTTACCTCGTTATGTAATGATTCCGGTAATGATAAAGTTGCAAAGATAATTACTTAATATACTTATCATGTCTGTTTCTTTCTCCTCATCATGTAATACCAATAAGTTATAGTAATTGAACAATAATAACAGTAACTTTTATTATTATCAAATAATAACAATAATTAATATTATAAAAATATGTGCACATTTAGATAAAACCATAATAATGTTATTTAATTTTTATTAATATTTATGTCTGGGATATTTATATTCTTAATTATTTTTCTTAATTGCTTTTTTGTGAAAATTTTATAATTCTGATATTTGAAAAAATAATAATTGAAAAAAGTAAGCAATGTTTTGAACGGTCACCAATTTCAAATAATGTGACCTGAATGCATCTTAATTCAGTGTTAATTAAATGTTAATTACATGTTAATTATATGTTAATGAATTCAAGGATTGCATGTTGATCCGTTACGTCATCACAACTCATGAATGAGTGTTTAAGAAATATTTTCAATATTGATAATAATAATAATAATAATAATAAAAATAATAACAATAATAATAATAATAACAATAATAATAATAATAATAATAATAATAATAATAATAATAATAATAATAATAATATAATAATAATAATAATAATAATAATAATAATAATAATAATATAATAATAATAATAATAATAATAATAATAATAATAATAATAATAATAATAATAATAATAATATAATAATAATAATAATAATAATAATAATAATAATAATAATAATAATAATAATAATAATAATACTAATAATAATAATAATAATAATAATAATAATAATACTAATAATAATAATAATAATAATAATAATAATACTAATAATAATAATAATAATAATAATAATAATAATAATAATAATAATAATAATAATAATCATAATAATAATAATAACAATATAATAATATAATAATAATGAATTTCGTTAATTAAGGTCATATTGGGAGGAGGTAGAACAAAGTTTTTATCAAACGAGATCGAAGATGCAGATGGAAACAAAGGTGAAAGGGTGGATGGGAAGAACTTAATCCAGGTTGAAATTGAAGCCTCATTTTTACAATTTTCTGTTGCTACTAAAATATTAATTAAGATTCAAATGTAAATATTACTAAATTGTTATTTACAAAATTATTTAATCAAAGTTAATTGCTTAATGAGATACGACGGAAAGATAAATTACGTAACTTTAATTTGTAGTTAAAGAATTATTTAACGTCAGGACTACATGTTAGACTTAATTATGCAATTAGAAAACAGTGATTTTAAATTGGTTTTTATTTTGATTTTATTAAAACCTCAGGAATGGATAGAAAAACGGAAAAAAGATAACAAGAAATATTCGTTTGTTCAAAACAGCACAGAATTTCGTGACGTTCATCCATCGTCCACAGATTACCTTCTTGGTGGGTCGAACAAATAAATAATTAAATAATTGTATAACTTAATAAATTTGCTCGTAAATAATTTAATTATGTTTAGTAATTAATTTGTTCTTAATTAATCTTGAATTAACAACAGGGCTCTTCACAAGCAGTCACATGTCTTTTGATTCGGAGAGAGACGAATCGAAAGAACCTTCTTTAGTCGAATTGACGGAAAAAGCCATCAAGATTTTAAATAACGACAAGAATGGGTTTTTCCTTTTTGTTGAGGGTGGGTTTATTTCCTCTTATGATTGCGAACAGTTATAAATTAAACTTTAAAAAATAATTAGTAGTTGCTATAATTTTTATTAATGTTGATTTCATAATTGACATATTCATGTTAATAAATAATGATTATCTCTTTAAATCGAAATAATTCATTTTTTATAATAACTCAAGTGTCTAATAAGCTCCTACAAATTATCTAACCTCTAACTAAAGTTATTGCAAAATTCAATTCAGGTGCCAGGATAGACCACGCCCACCACGAGAACAAAGCTTTCAGGGCAATCAAGGACACCTTGGCATTCGATGAGGCAATCAATAAAACTTTGGAACTTACGAAAGATGATGAAACTTTGGTCGTCGTCACTGCTGACCACTCACACGTTGTTACGCTGGGCGGATATGGTTCGAGTACTGGTTCAGTACTCGGTAAGTTGTACTTGTTTTAGTTCACGTACGGATTGTACTTGTTTTAGTACACCAACTAGTAGAGATTGGTATTTGTCGTGCCAGTTCTAAATGCCTTCGAATTAATGTGCATCCGAGTCATTCATCAAAAAAATATTTCTAAATTTTTGTTTTAATTGGAAATTACCAACGTCATAATTCTAATTTAATCACAATTAATAATTTATTAACTTGCTAATTCCATGCAGGAGATTCCGTTTAAATGATTTCAAATTGTAGTTTTATATGTATATTTATATATTTAAAAAGGAATCAAAGTTTGTAAATTTTAAATCAGGTTTTGCCGATGATGGAGAATTGGCCAAAGACGATAAGCCTTACCTTCAAATTCAATACGCCAATGGACCTGGTTTTGAGAATCACAGATTACATGCAAATGGTGATGAAATTCCTCGCAGAAATATCAGCGAAACCGGTATGAATAATGGATGAGTTTGTTAAAAAAATTATGACAAATAATTTATTGACCCGTTGCTTTTTAACCATTTGTTAAACATGTTGCAAAAGTAATTGCTAGGGATTAGAATTAAAGTGATTTAATTCAGTATAACATTTAATGTTAACATTAATATGCCATAAAATTTACTGCTTTAACTATTACTATTATTATTATTATTATTATTATTATTATTATTATTATTATTATTATTATTATTATTATTATTATTATTAATTATTATTATTATTATTATTATTATTATTATTATTATTATTATTATTATTATTATTATTATTATTATTATTATTATTATTATTATTATTTATTATTATTATTATTATTATTATTATATTATTATTATTATGATTATTATTATTATTAGTATTATTATTATTATTATTATTATTATTATTATTATTATTATATATTATTATTATTATTATATTATTATTATTATTATTATTATTAATGATGTTATCGATTGTAATAATTATTATTACTTAATAACCTTCCAGAGGCAGCAAGTCCGGATTTCATCCAAGATGCAGGAATATGGTTGAACGACGAAACACATAGCGGCGAGGATGTGGCCATTTTCGCCTCAGGACCAATGAGTCACCTGCTTCATTCCGCCGAGGAACAAACCTTCGTGGCGCACCTGATGATGGCAGCTTCTTGTGTGGGGCAGTATTCGCAAGACCCCCACTGTTCTTCCGCTGGTTTATCCGCACTTTCGCTTCCTGTAATGCTTGTCATTTTTGTTATGTCGACTTCGGCTCAATTTTGATTTTTCTTTTTTAAGATTTTGTTTGTGAATTTTTTTATCTTTTGTTTTGTTCTTGTTTCGAATTGTCGATGATTTGATGATCACTTGAGATATTATTATCTATTTACAAATCTCAAGGTTCAAATCTTGATCATCAGTGATTCAAGAAAAGCATAGATTGACTTGGATGTTTATTAGTTATGTTATTTTTTTAAATTAATTTTCTACAAATCTCTCAACATTTCTTCTCGACGAACAATGAATTAAAGCAAGAAGAAAAAATGGTGGCAGAGAGAAATGCATCGAAATTATTTAAACGAAACGGAAGATTTAGATCGTTAACTTGTTTAAAAAATATTCTGAGAGTTAAATTGTTATATTTAGTATTCTGTGACAATCTAAAACTAATTGATCAATACAGGTGTAATCTGTAATTTATTCGTTACTCGTGTTAATAATTTCGTTAACAATTTTATGGACACAAAGCAGGCGTGGAATTGATTGATCTCCACTTCATTAAGCCGCTGATTAACAACCACAACAAGTGCATCAACCACAATAGCTGCATCAACCACAACAACTGCATCAACCACAACAACTGCATCAACCACAACAACTGCATCAATCACAACAACTGCATCAACTGCATCAACCACAACAACTGAACGACAAACGTTGCCAACATTTTACTCCTGCTGACATAAATAAAGATCATTCTTATAAATTGCACTAAATTGTTTGAGCCATTTTTCAATAATTATTTGTAATGATGTCAGGCGTTTTTATTTAATCGTTCAATATTAAAATTTAATAGGGTAACTAAGGGTTTTTAATAGACTTATTAGACTCAAAATAGTTTTTCTTCCGAATGTATATAAATTAGACGCTAATCCTAAATCATGCTCAACAACAACGTTGAATGCAAGTCAAGCTTTTATCCACGGCAGTAATTTTGAAACCAATTTGTCAATAAATAGCCTGCCAAACAACCAGGAGATTCAGTATTTAACATTGTCTTCTTAGGTTAGTTTTAAAATCTTTTTTTTTAGTTAATAAATTTTTTATAATAATTTAAAATAGGAATAAAAATATATGAGTTGTAAAAATTTTGTTAATAATAAGTAATATTTATAATTTATTACACATAATAAATTTCATTTAATAAATATAATTTTTTAATAATTTCAACGACACGTCACCAATAAATGGTTTTCTATTCAAAAGTGCCATTAAATTCCGAATCAAACGCACCTATGTATTTTTAAACATTATTTCCTATTTAAGGAGAGACATCAGAAAATCATTGAATTGCATAATAGGTTCTACCTGACTAAGTAAGCTTAAGTAGAATCATTGTTGCAGTATTAAAACTATGCTGTGTACAACTATTAGATTTGCATGACATTTGTTTCATATAACTTGAATAGTTAACAAGTTTTATACTTAATTAAGTTAATGGCATATTAGATACTAGGTACTGCATTTTTTTTTCGATAAATATTTTTAGCAGACGTATACCTCATGGCTCCGATGGCCAGTCTAATCTTCTTCATTGTAATAGCCATTTGCATCTCCTTAGCAACCATTGCCAGATGCTTTGAAGGTTGGGTCGATAATTTGATAACTTGTTAAGAGATGGATGGATTCTCAAATACGCGGTGATTGCTGGAATTTAGCATTTGGTTAACTTGTAGACTTGAAGTTTTAATGAGAGAAATGTATTGTAATAATAACAATAATAAACTTTAAAATCATTACATAATATCAGTAAATATTATTTTTATTATTATTATTTAGAAGTAGATCCCCATTATCGATTAGGATCGCATCACGTTTCCAAGAGAGATGTTGATGGTACGGAGAGAAAAAGTCCTTGGCTCAACACAGACTGGAATGCCTTGGGAAGGAAGAGAATAAAAATGACAAACACTTTCCTGGAAAATTCGAGGAACACGAAAAGAGCGAAGAACGTGATCCTCTTCATCGGAGATGGAATGGGACTGCCGAGCATTTCCGCCGGAAGAGTTTTGAAGGCACAGGTGAACAACTTGAAAGGCGAAGACATTTACATGGCTTGGGAAAAGTTCCCGCATGCTGGATTGTCCAGGGTTAGTAAGGATTGATGGATGGATGGATGGATGGATGGATGGATGGATGGATGGATGGATGGATGGATGGATGGATGGATGGATGGATGGATGGATGGATGGATGGATGGATGGATGGATGGATGGATGGATGGATGGATGGATGGATGGATGGATGGATGGATGGATGGATGGATGGATGGATGGATGGATGGATGGATGGATGGATGGATGGATGATGGATGGATGGATGGATGGATGGATGGATGGATGGATGGATGGATGGATGGATGGATGGATGGATGGATGGATGGATGGGATGGATGGATGGATGGATGGGATGGATGGATGGATGGATGGATGGATGATGGATGGATGGATGATGATGGATGGATGGATGGATGGATGGATGGATGGATGGATGGATGGATGGATGGATGGATGGATGGATTTCAGCCAAGATCTTTCTTCTGCTGCAACTTTAATGTCATCGACATTTTTATTTGTGCATTTTAAAATAGACAATCTATTTATTAATTGGTTTTTGATTAATTGCTTTGAATTTAAAAACAGAGCAATGTTTTTCGATAAGATTATTTGTAATATATGTCATTTTGGCAACCACTATCATAATCATCACTACCATCAGTATCACCATCTTCATAATTATCATTATCATCATCATCATCATCATCAGCATCACCACCTTGAACATCGTTACCATCACCTACAGACTTACAACGTGGACAGAACAACCGCTGATAGCGCAGGTACTGCAACGGCTTACCTTAGCGGCGTAAAGGCCAACTACGGAACGATTGGCGTCAATGAGAAGGTCAAGGTGAATGACTGTTCGAACATCGAAGGAAACAAATTAAAGTCAATCCTTCACAAGTCAGTTGATGCAGGTTTGCAATTGTATTATTGCTTTATCTATTTAAATTATGCATTTTTATTTATAATACCAAGTTTACTTGGTTAAACTTTTGTGCATTTGTTTGTGTATTTATTTATTTATTTTACCTTCTTGATATAAATTAATTGAACCTAAAACAAAAGCAGCAAATTGATTGGTGTTCAAAGGTTGAAAATCTCCCGTATCCAATGTAGATCCAATGTATGTTTTGAAATGAAAAAATATAGAGAGATTCCCACAAAAACTTATGAATTTTAAACGAACAAGAACTATTTTCAATGTCATTAATTTTAAGTGGATTCATCATCGTCATCATCATCGACGTCCTAATTGCCAATTAGTTGTCTACATCATCATCAAATTTGGTTGGAAAAAGTTTTTGCCATGTAATAATAACAATAATAATAAAATAATAATAATAATAATAATAATAGTAATTGCAACAAAAAATGGAATAAATTTGTTTCTGATTGGAAAGTAAATTTAACGAGTTGATAATAATGGTAATAATAATAATAACATTAAATGACGATTGCGCTGGTGATGTCCTGAGGATATCAAAGAAAATTGTTCTGCACTTGATACAATCATCAGGAATCAACTCTTTCATCTTACCATCCAAATGCAATCCAACAATATCACGCGTTCCATTATAATATTTGCGTAATTGTAAATGTTTAGCATGAATAATTGTAATAATTAAGCAAATAAAAATAGAAACAACAATTAAGTAAAAACCGAATCGTCAGTTGATTAGTAATTTAATATTAACTCTTATTAAAACTGGTTAATATCACAAAAGTGAACATATTTTGTAGGCCATTCATTGTGAAGCACTTTTCTTGTTTTAGCAGATGTTTTTCTAGCCTTTTTTAAACAATGAATCAATCAAAATGCTTTAGTAAGCAATGACAACATGATTTTATTAAACGCATGCCTGTTATTACTAGGTAAATGGACAGGGGTGGTGACCACAACCAGGATAACACACGCCTCACCTGCCGGTTGTTACGCCAGTACCCCATCCAGAAACTGGGAATCAACAGTTCCAAGGAACGTCACGAAAGCTGACAAGTGCACTGACATTGCTTATCAACTCGTCCATGAGGACAGAAATAAGGACATCAGGGTATTACGATGACGATGACGATGATGGGGATGATGATTGCGATGGCGATTATTGTTGATGATGATGATGATATTTGTAACGATTATTATGATCATAATTACACTAATGATTTTCCTATCTCGAGCTTTTCATGACAGGTCATATTCGGTGGCGGATCCCTGAACTTCTTACCAAATTCGAGTTTTGACGAAGTCAGCAACAAAACTGGTTTGAGAACGGATGATAGAAATCTATTGGAGGTTGAAGTGTTTGTTGCTTAAATACTTGCAAATTATTAATTAATTAATTGTAAGTTATTAAATAATCAATTCTCCAGGTATTCGGGCAATAAATTTTCATCAAAACAGACTCGATTAAATACAACGACACATTTCCTATTGCAACATTTTTCAACTAGTCTCTCTATTTTCTTACATTTTGAGGCAAAATCACTCATCAGATAAGGCTAACTTTGTAATAAAACTTCGTCTTGGCTAACTGGCCACTTTCGACGCCAGCAATACTCGAAGCCTCTTAACTTAAAAGTACTTAACTCTTAAAAGTTATTTTAACTGAATTGTGCAAATGTGTCTAAATTAATATACGAAACGTGAAAGTATCTGATGTCTCAAAATATAATTTAAACTTTAATATACTGCGATAACAATATATCCCACAATATTAATATGAGGAATATGTATACAATTTATTAGAGACTATTTAGTTAACTAGCTGCATAATAGGTTAAATTAAAAATAATTAAACTACTTATGATCAGGAGTGGTTGTCGATGAAAAGAAACGACTTCAAGAAAGCTGCTCTGATTCGAAACCGAACAGAATTTGATGCATTCGATCCAATGAAAATGGATTTCGTTTTTGGTAATTATTTGTAAATTATTATTTACTTTTAAAACATGCAGCTGAACCAAAATGATGGTAATAATACTTATCGTCAGATTATTGACCGCTGGGATTAGAGAAATGTTGCAACGAAAATGGTTTACTGATTTAGTAACAACATTTATCACAATATTTAACTTATTTTAAGATATTTAACTTGGGTTTATTAAAATGCCAAGATCATTAAACTCATTAAGCTGTTAATTAAGCATTTAATTTAGCGTTTTCATACTTATTACGTCATATTTATCAACTAATCGCATCATTATCATCGCAATGAGTATTATCAGCATCGTTATCATAATCGTCTGCTGTAGGTCTTTTTCAAGGAAATCACTTGAGTTACGAAGTTGACAGAAATCCAAATGAAGAACCATCCTTGTCTGAGATGACAGAAGCTGCTATTAGAATGTTGAACAGGAGTCCCAATGGATTCTTTCTCTTTGTCGAAGGTTGTATTGATCAATTCAACTAGATTATCTTTTGATTGATTGATCGTAATTTACTGATTGATATTTTCAACCATTATCTTGTCTTTGATGAAAATGTTTTTTTAAATTCGATTAAAATTTCTTAATTTTTATGTGAGTTTACATTTTTAAATACTTTAATTGATTTAATTTTTGATACTTTAATTGATTAAGTGATTAATTAAATTAATTAATTACGCTTCATCGCCTGGTTACAGAACAAGTTAAAATAAATTGACCACAATCACATTTAGTTGTTAATGCAACTTAAATTATTGCAATTTTCACTTTTGATTCATCCAGGCGGTAGGATAGATCATGCCCATCATAACAACAACGCCTACAGGGCTTTGTACGAGACACTGGCTTTAGAGAAAGCAGTTGAATCAGCCTTAAAACTGACGAATCCTAAGGAAACTCTGGTACTGGTTACTGCCGATCATTCGCATGTCTTCAACTTGGGAGGATATTCTCGTTTTGAGGAATCTATATTCGGTTAGCTAAAAGTAGATTAAAGTAATAAAAGCTATTGTTATTTAGGAATTCGTAAATATTTGCTGCTGTATTTATCGTATTGTTCTAAATCTTAATTTTTGAAGCTGGAAACTTGCTCCATAATTTCTTTTACAATTTCTTTCCTTAACTTTATAGTCTTTCTAAATCTTTTACGCCATTGACGGTTTTTCCTTTATGCATTTTAAACACCAGCAACAAATATTTTAAACCTGCAATTTCCTAAGTACTTATATTTATATTTATGAGTACATTACATAGTAAAAATTACACTTACTTCCCATAAACACCTAAAATTGCCCTCACTACTTATAATATTCAATAATTTGAACATCATACAATAATACTTCGAAAATATTCAAACGTTTCAAAACATCCAGGATTTGCTGACTCAAACGAAGAGCCTCCATTAGACAAGAAACCATACACCCAACTCATGTACTCGAACGGACCTGGATTCGCTTATCATAGGATGGTCAATGGGTCCGAAAAGCCCAGAAAAAACCTCACTAATGAAGGTTGGACCATTTGTTTTCTATTTATATTTATAAACATTTAAAGTTTTCATTTATATTTCATAACTCGATATTGAATTTGGAGGTTTGCTATTTTTATGGAATAGAGGGAACTATTGTCAGCCTGCATTTAATATGGTAACTGAAAAAATAGTGACGATTATGCTTATTAATTAACGCGAAACAAAGTTTTATTTTCACCTTCAGTCTGAAAAGCGTTTAATTTTGCTCGATACTTTCATAAACAATCATTACTTAACATTATTATTATTTACTTATTAATTTTTTGAATTAACGCTTGCTATTCTTTTGCACGTCAACATCATATTTTACCTCACGATTAAAATAATAAAACTCTTTTTAACAGTTCACCAAAAAGATTTCTTGCAAGACGCAGGTGTTTGGCTTGAACTTGAGACACACGGAGGTGAAGACGTTGCTGTTTATGCCAGTGGTCCCTGGTCTCATCTTTTTCAAGGAACAGAGGAACAGTCGTATGTGGCCCACGTGATGATGTATGCATCTTGTGTGGGGCAGTACCTAGCAGAAGATCACTGCAATTGTTCGACAACATTTTCTAAAAATATTTTCTACTGCATCCAACTTTTCTCGTTTTTGATATTTGTGCATGTTTTTACAACTGAAAAAATGTGTTGGTAGATTTCATTTTTAATTAGCTAAAATATATGCGATTTAATAAAACATTATGAGATGTTTAATGTCTCTTTTATTAAATGTTGTTAGCATTAGTGATAGTCAGTGACAAGTAATATACAAAAGTAAAGTAATTATAATTAAATTCGATTGAAAAACGATCATGAAACATCAATTGATAACATTTTAAAAATGTTTCAGTTAACAAAATATTGATTAATAAAATTTTTATTTTTATTTTTATTATAATATTCAGAGTCTTTTATTTCAGTCGACGATATAAATTATGGCTGAGAGGTTTATCAACGCATCCACAAAGTAGCACCAAATACCAGCTAGATCAATACTCTGCTGTCTTGTAAAATAACAAACATTTTGAATACGATGGCAAGAATTCAAAACAGGTCCTCGAGCGTAAAAAGCAACTTCGATGCCAGAAGCATCATCTCGCAGAAGACTCAGGAGAAGAAATGCAGGATTCTCATCGACAACTTGGAGCGCACCGTCACCGAATCTGACCTGAGTGAACTCTTCAACAGTATAGGACCTGTCAAGAAAGTTTCCCTCCATCTGAAGAAAGAAAGCAGCAGCACAGGAACAGGGGAGGTGATATTCGTCAGACACAACGATGCCACCAGGGCGATCAACAAATTCAACAACGTGCCGCTCGACGGACGACAAATGAAGATAAGTTTAGTTGGAGAAAAGCAAGAAACAGTAGAAAATGTCAAAGAAAGGAAGGCAAGTGTTTTTGACAGGATCGGTTCTAGGGGCGGAGAGGCCTTTCGCCAGCCTCTCAGGACCAAAGACACGAGGGTCTTCAGAAACAACAACGAAACGTTTAATCGAAACAATATTGGAAGACGCTCAGCCAATCCCAAGCAAAATATGATCTTGGCCATAAAGGAACACTTAAGCAAGGAAGTGGACAATGTCCGCTGGTCATATAAGAGGTTGTGTTAAGTCTAAGAGGCTTCAATATTCATGAAAGGAGGAGATAAATTGTAAGCCGTTGTATGTGTTGAAAATGCTGCAATCAATATCAAGAAGTCATTGAAGTAAAACATAAGTTGCTTCAAAAAAACGGTCATGTAGTTTGATGTTACTGACTTTAAATTAAACTTTTGTCTTTTTTCAAGAAAAATTACTTTTATATAAATTTAATTCATTTGGTGTTCAAAAGTGTTGCATGTTTTTTATAAATACTTTATAATTGCTGGGACTGTTGAATTAAGCAATTAATTAATTTATCCACACATCAGTTGGCATCTAACACAAGCGAATTATTGAGTAGCTTCAATAAAATGTTAAAATGGTCATAATCTTAAATAAATTAGAAATAATGCTTGTTTTGATGCCACTCTCGTGACAAGTGTGGCAAAGTACAAAACTAGTTAAGTGTCTTTCGCCAGGATTATAGCAACATCTATTTGCTCAAACCCATACTGCTTCCCACTTATTAGAGAAAAACCTAATAGTGGCATTTTCAAACATACCTTAAATAACAGGAAGTCCTCTTAGACTAAAACTTATAATGTGGTTTTAATGAAAGAATTTTAAGGCAGTAGTTACTTTTTTTTTGTTTTTGTGTTGTGATCATTATCCTCTTGACTTAAATCTAAATGGCTTTATTTGATAAAGAATTGCAATAAATACGAAAAATTAGAAAAATCATTATACATTTTATTAATAAAACAAGTTAATAAAATTGATTATAAGATCCTTGATTATGAGGCCGTTCATTAAATGATGCTGCAAAATAATTAAATAATTTACCAACACGAATTAATTTCAATTAAATATTACAAACCTCTGGTGACTTCTTTCGTATCAACAAACTTTTATCATTTTGAACGGCAAACAATTTCATAACTTTTAATAAATTATCTCTAGTTCGTCATTTTACTTTTACTTTGAATTTAGGTGGTTTTACTCGTGTGACTAGGCGATGTCAATTTCATTTGCCGAATTAGCTATCATATAAGATTTGATTTAACATTTTATAATAATAATAATAATAATAATTTTAATAGCAACAGCAATTAATAGTTGCAATTGTACGATTGCTGCCACATGTAGGAATGTAACCTTCAGAGCTAACTTGAATGCCAATAAAAAGTCACAATTTGAAAAACAAATTACCGTGACAATAATCCCACCAGAAACTCTTATCAAATCCTTCGTTACAAATGCATTCGGAAAAAATTCCTGTTGTTCCATGCAATGTTTGACACCCATGTTCTCCACAATCTCCGTTGTTGACAGAACAATCTTAACATTTTAACAATAGTAAAAGTATTTAAATCTTAAGTTATAAATATTTAATTTACATTTCTTAAGGCAGAATACTAAATCTGGCAATCAAGTGTGTTTGAATTAGTGACCATGCAATCTTTCACCTAACCTCTTATGGTACAATCCTCTCCAGTCCATCCATCCTCGCATTGTTTGTTTCCACAAATCCCATCCAAATCAAGGTCAGCTCCATCCTTGCAGTGGTGGTTGTTTCGGAAGAAACTTGAACCCCCGTCTTTAGTATATACTGCGGGTTTAAGATTTTGAAATAAACTTGTGATTCTACAGTTTAATCTGTCTATTATTTACATAATTAAACTACATATATAAGTATGCTTAAATGTTCATTAAAATCACATACTACTAAAATACTAATTAAATCATAAATTTAATTTTTTTTATCTTTGCTTTATCTGCTATTATATTTGATTTAACTAACAGCCTCAGTTGTTTACTAATTTCAAATATCTGTTAAAAAATACTGTATTAAAATGCGTTATAGTCAACAACTAGAGTAAATGCTTTTCCTGTCTGTTCCTCCACATTTTTCTAACGGACTTCCGCTGCAAGTTATGTTGCAAGAGCTTTCGTCAACATCGAGCTTCGAATAAAGATTTCCACATCCACATTCCCTTCCATTCTGTTTGTTTTAATAATGACAACATTTTAATGCTAACAATATCAAAGTCATAGTGTGTCTTAACCTAAAGTTACTTATGTGTATATACTTGCCTACGAACGACGGTAAAAGCAACAGTCGTTACGTGTCGTGTTCGCGACACAGCTTCCATCGTCGCAAAGCGCCCCTTGGATGTGGCGCTACACAAGTGGTTGAGCGCCCCTGACTCTTACGCTTATGGCGCTAAACAAATAAACATAATATTTTTATTATTAATGTTATCATTATTATTATTATTATTATATTCCAATATTCTAAATGTTAGATTAGAAAAGCAATACCTGAATACTAAAAAATAGAAAATTGCTTTTTGCACAATAATTTTGACATTTTTCTACTGCCATATCCTCGTAATATTTAGTAACGTTCCCTAGTGTCGCATTTGAGCATCCAATGTGTTTGCTTTGAATATTCTTCAAAAGTCTCAATGGGAATACTGAGGTAATTAGTAACTAATTATGCAAGTTATTAAATTTTAATTAATACCGTTCAAACCATACCCTCATAGACAGATATTTTATTTGAACTTCCACAATAATCAACATCTCCAGGACATAAAATATTGCATTTGGAAAGAGGCGAATAATGCTTTGTTTCATTTCCACAAATACATCGTGTTACCTTGAATTAAGAATTTAATTGTTCTGTAAATGTTTGAATGACCAGAAGTCATAAAAACTTAATACAAGGAACTAAAAAAGGTTAATGTAGTACTTTCGAATACGTGTTTAATATCTTAGTAAGAAACTCTTCTATGTGAACTCTAAACTTTGATGAATAATGAACCACAGACCTGAATTCCAGCGTAAAAGTAATTCAAGTTTTCGCATGTATTGATGCAGTTCTCAAGATTAAGATTTAATCCAACTGTCTCGTTATTCAGTAAACTTGCGAAACAGCCAATATAGTTAATATCTACATAAAAATTGTAATATTTAACAAAAATATATGTTGTTATCTAAAATATAATAAGAATAACTCACATTCACCCATAACCATTAATTCCGAAATGGTAAGTAAGTACTTTCCTACTTGTCGTGTTATGACGTAACGAGAATATGCTATTTTATCCTGACATTGCAACCCCACCTTGACGCCATAAGGCAATGATCCGTGATATTGATTACAAAGTTTGTAATCACGATTTATTGTTCTATTAATTTGTGGATCAAAATTGTTTGAAAGGCCGACTATGACGTTGTTAAATCCCAGGAATTCCGCATCTGCATTAATGATATTCATCTTGTCATCAAATAATGTTAACGTTTGGCAATTTACTCACCGCAATCATGGCAATCAGGTCTGTGATATATTACGCTTTCAACCCTGTAAGGTCTTCCAAGATCTACCACAAACCACCCACTATTCTCTTCATTGGCGGCTTGTGCAAAAGTCTCAAAAGCATTTCCATCAACGGCATATCTGGCGTGTCTTTCATTATAAACAGAACTAAGGTAAGCTCTCTTGTGAAGAGCAAGATTTAACTGTGTACCTTCATCTGCACATAAATTGAAATTGAAATGTTGTGAATGCAGTGATGTGTTTCAAATTTGTAATGAACCACGATAAACCATCTATACCTAATGCATTTTTATGGACAGGATAACATTCTGACTGGAAATTCTTCATCGCATCAAAAACTCACAAAGTTAAAAGTCAAAAAAATGTCAAAGATTTTGCAGTGACTGAACGTTGTGCTTCTTTATCGCAAAAAAATATCGTAAGATGTTTTTGTTATGAGCAACATCGAACATAACTCAAAATGCACAAACTAATTGAAATAATAAAATAAATCGATAAATGTTTTTACTGTATTGTAACAACCCTAAAATTACTTTGCTGCAAAATTGGTTTACTTGTAAAAACTTTTTTTTAGGGCAATAAGAAGGTCAAGGTTATATCTAGAACGAGGTCACGTACTGAAACCAGTGGCGGAACCAGAGGAATGGGAACATATTTTACTAAAACGTTCGTCCAAAGTCGTAGCTTTTTGAAATTAAAGAGGATGAAATAATTTAAAATAAATACATTAAAATAAAAAAATATCTTTTATTTTAAAAATTTTGGGAGAGTGGGGAATGGCTCTTCCCGGTCTTTCTAATTGGGGTAGGATCAATGGGGCAAACCGAATTTGAAATTATGGATAAGAATTCGTCAGTCAATAAAGCAATCTTCGAAAAGAATTTAATAGGACATCCTGTTTCAACTGATTAGCTGGTCAATAAGCTAATTCAATATAGCCGCCTATCCTGTGTAAAAAATATTTTATTGGGCAGCTCTGATTTACCAAAATATTTTTGCTAAACATTTACTAATCATGGCATTATTTGCTAATAACGAAAAAAAGATAATACTATTATATTACTTTATATTATGACTACATTAACGACTGATATTATAACTTACAAAAAATGAAACTTACTTTGAATGGCAAACAAGCAAATTAAATAAATCGTTTTGACCAACATAGTTGAAGTCGATCACGGATTTGCAAGTTCAATAACAAAGCGGAATAAATTGTTGTAGAACAGCCCATTTCAACTAATATTGCAATTATCCAAAGTAATTTTATACAGCTGAGGCTCCTCAGTAATTTCAGTTGATATTATAATTAATGTACATTACTAAAATGTTATTCAGCATTTACTGAAATGTTATGTATATTATTTGTGCTTTTATTTATTCATTATCTTAGTACGTTTATAATTATTTATTATGCAAATATGCAATTACGTAATAATTTGGTGTCGCATACAGGACATTTTAATTTAGTTAATTACGGAAGCTGAGAAAATGTTGTTGACAATTCCTTACAGTAACAAGCGACATTCAAAAAATTGAATAAGAAATACAATCAGGATATAACTTTAAGAATAAGAATAACAATAAACCTCTTGAAAATTTCACCAAAGATGAAGATGCAAACAAAAGAGTCTATATTATGCTTTTCAATATTAACTTATAACTGTGATAATATTAAATTATAAATGCAATAATATACTTTAATAGAATGGACCAGCTTACGCTCTGTTATTTATTGCATTGAATAAATTAGAAAGAGGAACTACCTATTAACTTCCGATCATTCACAATGTCAAAGGATGGATCTTCAAAGGAGACAAATCAAATGCCAAAACAGTTGTTCAATTTCTTTTTGTTTTGATCACAGTGGAAGACGGTTATGTCGCCGGCTTAGGGGTTTGTCAAAAAGGGTCAAGAAATCCGATGATCGAGTTGAACGAAAACTTTACTTTAGCATCCCCTCATCATGACACAAATGTCTTACGCAGCCACTTCAAAAGTTTATTAGTAATTACATTTTCTAAAATACTAGTAATTAATACATTTTCAAGACACCTTCATGTTAGAATCCCGGAGATTACAGTCACTGCCCACCTGCCCTGGTAGTATGAAGACCTTGAAAGGAGAATTGACGATCGGCTTATCGTCGCAAGAGATGTTGATGAGGTACTCTCCGGGTTCCGTGGGCAAATAGCTGAAGGTGTAAATACCATCCTGCATGTCGATGCACTGGATCTCTGGATCACACGGACCGTTAATGAACAGGTCGAACGAAGATTGTTTGACCTTCCCATTGGTGACGATTTTGAACGTAGCTGGGGCGTTGGCTTCTCCACTTTTTAGACCAAGACCAAAGGCAAAGACGTATTGATCTTTCCTAAAAAATTCGCACATGAATGGACTTTGAGGAACAGTTTGGCCGTCGAAGACAATCTAAGTTGAAGGAACAACAATAAATTGTGAGAATCTCGAACTCATCGAATTAAAAAAAATTAATTGCTGCAATTTGCATTTATTTACAATGCCACATTATTATACAATTGAATTGATCCATTAATAAGCGCTTGCACTGTCTTTAACATTTCATCTTAATAGCAACCTATACTTAAGCATCGTTTCAGCATCTCATCTTAATCGAATCAAAGATCTCATAGGTCAAAGGCTAAAGGTCAAAAGTCACTAAAGACATGCGAACCCGAACAGAATGAAATCCAATTTCGAAGGGAGTGAACTTAACTCCAAATCCGTCATCGGTTTCCTGGATGTTGGCAGGAACAAACTTTCCAGATGGACTCGAGACCTGGACTTGAACTTGCCCTTCTCGGGCATCTTTGGTGATGATGCTGAAGCTAGCCATGTCACCAGCTGGTAATCCTGAAGTTGAAATTTTACAATTATTATTATTAAGAAATCTTATTTTGTCCATATAAACTGAAAGCTAATTCATAGCGTGATGTTTGAATACGTAAATTGTAAGATTAACACAATTTTGGGACTTCATAAATAATGATTCAAAAAAAGTTGAATTGTTAAAATATAATTGTCAAAGATTCATTTAAAAACTAAATTCTTTCTGCTTAATGTGATTTCATCCATACACAAAATGCAAAATAAGCTCACTCTTTTTCAAGCCTTCAACTTTAACCTTTGACACGTCAGTGTTGCGTGTCGCATTGATCATGTAAGGACTTCCGGGTAATTCGTGGTTGGCAAAGAAGATTATGACATTGTGGACACCTACTGTGGTGAGTTCAAAGTCGATTCTGAAAGTTTTGTCCCCGTTGTCACTCTTTGTGACGGAAGGTTCCAAGCATTCCATGTCTATTACATTCGAAGATACGTCTCCTTCAATAACGAGTTAAATCAAAATGATAAAGCTGAATGTTAATGATAAATAAATATCTTCATTCAAGTTAACTAAATAACAGTTATTTAGTTATGTAAAAAGATAATTGATTTTATTTGCTAAAAAGCAATTGAACGTAACAAAATAATGTGTAATAATTATTTGATGCTTGTTATTTGGCATTGTTAATATTACATTCAAATTCATCATTGGCGTATTGTCAATGCATATTTAACGCATACTGCTGTCTTCAACTATGCCTTAAAAGTTACCTGGTCCGGCTTCAGTGCAATCCACGATTAAATAGGTGGGCTGGAAGATCTTGACAGGATGATCGATGGCAGGGCCGTAGACCTTCACCTTCGATGGATTGCTAGCATCCTGAATGAATATCCTGTAGGGACTTTCAGGGATGGCCACATCCCCGAAGCTGACAAGTACGGTGTGTTTAACACTCCTCCTTGGCATGTATTGACAGAGGAAGATGCCGTCGCTGTCGTAATCTACATGTACTTTGACGGAATTGTAATCGAAATCGAAGACCTCGATTTTCAGAGGAGCATTGCCTGCCTTTCTCGTGTCGACCTTAAAGTCCGCCCACTTGTTTTTGATGTTGCCAATTTTTCTGAGGCCAGGTCCTGATGCTTCGACCTATCAGAAGAAAGTTTTCATTGGGATTAATATTATAATAACATTGTCTTTAATTCTAGCAATGATTGTGCGATAATTTAAAAATCCTTCTTTGGGCGCCAAAAGTCCGTATGGTTATACAGTCCATTTTTAGTTTTCATTCTCCATCCGAAACAACCGACCCTAATCCTGGATCATTGGCGCACGAGCATCAGCCATTGGCATGGCAACAGCCCGGGATTCGAATACGGCTTAGGCGAACGGAAAATATTCTAGAAAAATTAGCGGTAGCGTACCTTGGTGGGATCAAATGCAAAGGACGCGGGTCTAATGTTGGCCGTGTAGGGGGAATTTGGCAATTCTTCACCGTTGCAATTCAAGATGTGTACAACATATTCACCAGGGGTTGGCGGCGTATAAAAGATATCAGCCGAACCGTCCTTGTTGTTTTTGTAATTTTTCACTGCGCGATCCATACCATCAACGCGGACTCCTGATTAAATGATTAAATGTTTTCTCAAGTAATTAATTGACTGTGTTGTTGATAAACCTATAACTAATTAAATATGAATGTAACAAATATGAATGTAGAAGAAAATAAATTGTTAAGTTATATAATATGTGATTTTCTAATAAATAAAAAATAAAGATTTAACTATTCACCTCCTACAGTACCAATAACAATACAAAATTAATGATGTTATTATTATAATAATATTATTATCAAGCATTATCATAACCATTTACCCCTTAAAATTAAACCAGTGTAAGAAACCTACTAAAACGTGGTGGCTTTCCATTCGTATCCACCGTGAAAGATGCGGGAAAACCGGCTACTCCGGTCTTCAATCCCGGTCCAAAGGCCATTATACGGTCATGTCTATCCGGTTCTACCTCCACCGCGAAAGGACTCTGTGCGATCGGCTGATTTTCGTATATCACGATCACGGCGTGAAGTCCTGCTGTGCATGGTTTGTAGCAACATTTATAAGCCACGGGGTTAAGTTGGCTAATAGTGACCCCTATATCAAAATCATCTGGATCAAGAATCCTGACTATGAAGTGACCATTCACTGGAACCTGAGTGTGCAGCTTGAACACGGCATTGTTACCCACGCGGACTCCCGTTGGCTGGACACCCAGTCCGGTGGCATAGCAACGGCAAGCGCTCTCTGCTTCTGAGGATACTATTGTTGATTTCATTTTTTAACATTTTATTCAATGATTGGCACATATTAACTTTATTACCTGTTTGATTCATCTGGACTCCCTGTTATTTTCTAGAACATCAACATCATCATCATCAACATCATATTAATCGTCATTATCGCCGTTATCGCCATTATCGAAATTATCGCCATTATCGCCATTGTTTAACCCGCAGTTGCTTACCAGACAAGATGCCAATTATCAACTACCCAACTCACAACTTGGCTTAGTATACTTTATCAAAATATATGTTGTCTGGAGCTGCAGTCCGGAAGATCATGTGTTGTCATATATTTTACAAATATTTGTACAATTTTATGTTTTATCTTTGAGCGAATGTTTTATTTTGATTCTCGAGTTTCAAGAAATTCAATCATCTTTAATTCATTTTTAGTCAATATTTCAGTATTTCGTGTTTCCGTTTTGCCGAGAACTTTCACCGATGCCTAGGTCAACTAAAACCTCGACTTCTGCGGAAGTCTTTTTCGACTCTCCGGAAAGCATGTTCGATAAGTTGTTGCAAATGAACGAAAAGTTAATAAACAGCTTCAATGAAAGACTCAGAGAATTAATGTTTGATAAAGTTATTGGAGAACATGACGGTGATGGTTCAGAACACGATGCTGGAAGTAACTTTTTACATCTTTGTTAACAAAGCTTGAAACTATAAATGAAACAATGCCAATGTTGACACGACTGCAAAAATAACAACCAAAGCATTATTGTACTTCGAGAGTGTGAATTTAAAAATTAAAAATCATATATTTTAAAATTTTAAAATTTGTCATTTGATTAAACATGAACTGGGTGCATCTCCCAACAACTGGTGCAACAAATGATATACATCCTCAGCATTTTGCCGTCAAATAAATCTCAGTCAGCTGCTTTCTAAAGTATTTGCAACAAAGGAATTTTTTGGAACATTTTTGATCAAAAGTAATCTTACGCATTATAAATTAAAATTTCCACATGTATTATTTAAGTTAAAAATGGCACGTAATAATTACTCTTTTGATTTTCATTGACGTCAGCCATGACTGCTCATATCCGAAACGGCACCCCGTCATAATAGCCCAGCGACAAAATAACCCTCGTCAAAGCAGGCCCACCTGTAATAGTCCGGCGACAAAATAGCCCGAGGACAAAATAGCCCCGTCAAAACAACCCCGTCAAAATAGCCCCATCAAAACAAAACTCATCAAAGCAGCTCAATAAAATTTATTGTAAAAAATCAATAAACTAAATTAAATGTAAATTAGACGGTCAAAGGAGCCTTCGTGACTTAATGAGTAAATGGTAAATTCTCTAAGTGTCGATTATCTTTGTGCAGATTGTATATGTTGTTAGAGATTAACTGAATACAAGTTATGATTAAACCTCATGAAAATCTCACCAAAAAACGAAGATGCAACAGCAATGATTGCTTGCAAACAAAAGAGTCTATACTAGGCTTTACAATTCTAGCTTATAAATGTGATAATATTAACGTATAAATGCAGTAATATACTTTAATAGAATAGACAAACTTACGCTCTGTTATTTATTGCAGTAAATAAATTTAAAGAGAAACTAACTCTTAACTTCCGACCATTCACAAGTTAAAAGGACGGATCTTCAAAGGAGACAAATTCCAGAACAGTTGTTCAATTTCTTTTAGTCATGCTATATTGATACTTGAAGTATTTTATAAAAAAATGGCGTTGTTATTTATTATTTGTTGTTATATAGTAATAAAAATCATAATAATATTATTTATACTATTATTTATTGATATATATATATATTAATTATTGTTAATTGTATGAATTATTATAATAAGAAAATATTATATAAATATTTAGTGGTTACTGAACATATCAATATTACATGAGCAATTATTAACTAATAAGATGTAATTAAAATTTGGTTGATTTAATTCTTAAAAACAATTGAAATGTGTAATCAGTCGACAGGTATCGCTCCCTAACTACTAACTTGCTTTCATGTTCATGCTTTTGCCAAAACACCTCTCCTATGTTGCCAAGCTTTTCAATTAGTACGAGTTCCTTCATGAGGACAACGCTAAAGTGGAGGATTTTAAATTTTTGAGATACTATGGGTGGTTTAAAACTTAACATCAATTGCCATTTATTATGCTATATATATATATATATATAGACCACTGGTCCTGGAAGGGTGAAATCCCCTTCTGTAGGACGTACGTCAGGAGTGGGGCGATGAACAATAGTCTCGAGGGATATAATCCGCAAGATGACGCCTGTGTTGGGGGCGGCCAGATATATATATATATATATCGTTTTAAAATGAATCATTAATTTCATTTAAATTATTGAACCCAGTGGACCAAAAATTTAACCCGCTTGATAATTACCTACGATATGATAAGATACTGATAAGTTTATTTGTTTAGCGCCATAAGCTTAAGCGTTAGGGGCGCTCAAAAATTTATATAGCGCCGCGTCCAAGGGGCGTTGTGGCGATGCAAGCTGGAGACTCGGTGGATGCTTAGGTGGTTGGTAATGAATACTATTTAATCTTAAGATTGTACTTAAACAGTAAATAAATAATATCTTAATAACTCAATAAAACGTTGGAACATTGTTTAATTGTTTTTCCTTTCGCGTCCATTCGCTAGGCAACATTGACATCTGTTTTTCATATTTTCATGCAAATATTTTAACAAGTAACAACAAGTTAATAACAAAATAGTTTGAAGGCGACGCTCTACGAACAAACCAACCGAAGTGTCTCAAAAAGTCAACTGTGGCGCAGGTAAGGTAATTACATTAATTTCAGTTGAATAACGAGATCATTTGGACGGGGCAGGACCACCTGCTCAATTTCAAAGCAGTTCCCGGTTGTACTGCAATACCGAGTCAAGACCCGCCGACGCGGTTTACAAAAATAGTTTTACATCAACAATCCTCCGCTGGAGGAACTATAAAAACTAAAAATTGATGACAAGCCAGCAAAGTTGCTAGAGCTACAGCAAGTAGCCTTTTTAACCTGTCTATTCAACTTATTTATTTGATTAAAGTCCGTTGCATAACTACTGTAGGATGATTTGGACTTCAGAGCTGTCTATTCAACAATGTTTTATTAACGTCCGTTGCATAGCTAGATGATTAGAACGGTGCTCCCGCAGCGGGGTTTGAATCCACGCTACCATCGCGAGCCTTAACCGTTAGGCCATGCGGGCGCACCTGACTATTCAACTTATTTATTTATTTATTTATTTGATTATAGTCCGTTGCATAACTGAGATGATTTGGACTTAAAGCCGCCTGACTATTCAACTGTAGCACCTCTTATTTATTGAAAAGCAAGGCAACTCATTAAACATATGTTTGAAATTAATATTTTGTTAAAGTAGTTCAATTAAAATAATATGAACTTCAAGAATTAATTATATTAACAAATTTCTAGAACACAACTTTACCATGTTACCATAAGCAACAGGCCATTAAGTTGGAATTTTAGGCATTGGGTTAAATGTTGGTCCCCTGGGGTTAGTGATTGAAATAAAAAAACTCATTTTAAAACGAAATAATTAATAATAATAATAATATTAATAGTAATATTATTTTTTATCTTCTCCAGCCATAGAGCTATTTTAATAATTACAAATTTTAAAAAATTCCCACCCTCTTACGAAGACTTCGTTGATGGTCCTTAACAATGACAGTGTCATACATATCTCGACAAGTTAATTAATTTATTTTTATTGAAATTACTAAAGACAAATTAATGTCATTTATTAAAAGTTGCAAAGTAAACGTTAGTTAAATTGTAGTTTAGCCATGTCCTTCAAATTCAGAAGTCTTGTTCATTTGATGTTAAAAACAACTTTTTCATATTCATCTCAATACTTTGAGTTGGCTCCTCACATTCAAAATCCTTGAATCTGAAGACCTTCGTGCCTCTGGTCTTGGGTGGCTGTCGAGCAGTGTTTCTGAAACTATTTCCACCAAGAGTATTTGATCTCCTTTCCTTTTTAACATTGTCCAATCTTTCCTGCCTTTCATCGACTAAACTCATCTTCATCTGTCGTCCGTCGAGCAGCATATTGTTGAATTTGTTCATAGCCCTGGTGGCATCGTTGTGCCTGACGAATATCACCTCCCCTGTTCCGGTGCTGCTTCCGACCTCCTTGTAGAAGATGGAAACCCTTTTGACAGGACCAATTGAGTTGAAAAGTTCACTCAGGTCAAAATTTGTGACGCTATATTTCAGGTTGTCGATGAGGATCCTGCATCTTTTCTCGCATCGAGCATTCTTTTTGATGAGACTTCTGGCATCGCATTTGTTTTTCACGTGTCTTTTCATGTTGCCACGGTAACGAGAAATGTTTATATTTTCTATTGTGCTTCTAAATAGATTGCCTTAAGAATTTGTTGTTTGGAGTAGAACCTGTTGCGTTTGAGAACTCTGCATGAATATGAAAATGACACAAAGCTGTTGTAGTATAAGAAAAACGATTCCGAATCTTAAACATGATTAAATCTAATGTATTAATTAATTTTATTGCTTGCCATTAGTCGCGATAAATAGTTGTTGCTTAATTTATTTAATAATTAATTTCCAATTTAAATTTTTATTTTGTAAGTAACTTAATTAATTGCTAACGATTTTTATTGTTGATGTAAATGGTAAATTCATTCCGGAATCCGAGGGTTTTTAAGAAACAACGTTGCGTGGCTTGATTTTACATTGTCAATCATTGGTCATGTAATCAGGGACGTACCGAAGGCAAAATAGGGGGGGCATAAAGGACAGTTTTTTCACAACTCCAAAAAATGTTTTCTTGATATTTTGTCAATATTTATTGTTCGCTAACAACAATTATTATGACCAACTCAAAACTTTGATAAAATTTAACTGACAAGTGTCATGGTACATTGAAATATTAAGAATTATAATAAAAATTGTAATTATTTTTAATAGCAATTTTTAAACTATTTATTGAGTTTAATCTGTAAATACATAATGATTTCGAAGTCAGCGAATAAACGAATGCTTCAACGATCAAAATTTATTATGAAAAATGTTCTCGGTGTTTTGAAAAGGTTCTAAAACTATCATTATAACATATTAAGATAATAATCGTCTTTAAAATATTTTGATTGAGTTGGCTGCTCGTGTTCTCGACATCAGGACTTTACATATAATTGGAAGCATATGGACGATATGAACTGGCAACATCTTGGTAATGGCTGATGATACTCTTTCTATCCGAGCTTACTTGATAATTTTGATATGGTTTCCTGAAAACACTTGTGTCTCTGGTCTTGAGTGGCTGACTAGCATTGTTACTGTTTCTGAAACTAACCCTTTCAAGAATATTTGATCTCCTTTCCTTCTTAACATGGTCCAATCCCATGCGCCTTTCATCGACTAAACTCATCTTCATCTGCCTTCCGTCAAGGAGAACGTTGTTGAATTTGTTCATGGCAATGTTGGCATCGTTGTGTCTGACGAATATCACCTCCCCTGTTCCTGTGCTGCTTCCGTCCTCCTTGAAGAAGATGGAGGCTTTTTTGACAGGTCCAATTGAGTTGAAGAGTTCACTCAGGTCAGAATTTGTGACACTGTACTTCAGGTTGTCGATGAGGAGCCTGCACTTTTTCTCGTGTTGAGTGTTCTTTTTGATGATGCTTCTGGCATCGAAGTTGTTTTGCATATGTCTTTTCATGTTGACATGGTAACGCGAAGTTTGTATATTTTTCATTGCGATTAGAGATGCTTTGTATCATGCAAATTATGTCTGCTAAAGAGGCGATTTGTTGATTTTGAACATTGTTGCCAGCTAAACTGGTCGCCTTCTCAAAAAAAGACTCTAAATATTGAGCATATTTATTTAATTTTGCAAATTAATTAATTTTAAATTAATAAATTTTGTAAATTTTATTAATTTTAAGTTTATCATATTTTTTAAAAATTAATTACATCTTTTTAAATAAATAAACGGCAGAAAGAAATTGAAAAAAGACAAAGACAAAAGTTCTTTTGCATTAAAACGATTCGAGAACAGAATGATATTGTTTTTAAATTAAATTCCGAGAACCGTTTCTCTTCAATTGGAAACATTTTAGTCTTGATTGAGCACAATGACTTTATTGTTTGAAATGCTTCTCAATTCACAATCTTTGTCTTCCATCAAAAGCAAATTATTGTTGCATTTTCGGGGTACATTTAAGAATATAACATCACCACGCCATAAAAACATAAAACATTCAAATATTTAATGCAAATATTTTATTTTACCATTGCTGATGAAACAAGTGCAGAGTTTTCAGTTTGTTAGAGCACGCTTTATACAAATTAATTAATAACAAGCAACTTGACATAAACAAAAATGCTTCGTTATTAAGTAATAAGATTGTCAATGAAATCTGAAGTCTTCAAAAAACTCCTTCAATATGAATTGTCGACTATTAAGAACCAGGAGATGTCAAAAAGTTAGAGGTAGCTATAATGCGGCTCTAAAAGTTGGATAAATGAAATAAAAGAACTCGTAATAATTCGAGTAAATACTTACAATTGATAAAATAAAATATTACGATTATTAAATGACCCGTATTTTCAACAACAAGAACAAAATCATGAGAAACACATAGCTTTAAGCAATGAAAAATACACCGATGAAGTATTTAAGCCTGTAATAAATTCAAGTTTTTTCACTCTTGTTCCTCCTGTAAATGCTTTTGTTTTTATTTCTTCTATCTTTTCTTCCTTTTCCATCATCATCATCATCATCATCATCATCGTCATCATCATCAGCATCATCTCTATTGTCCTCGTGGCTGTCTTGGTTCTCGCCGTTGATAATTCTTCTGGAGATGAAATTCATCCCAAGATCAGTATCTTCAATGAAGGCATCATCCTTCGTACAGCTCAGTGGTTTCCCGTCCAAACAAAATCCATGCACGTACGAACCACGTGCAGTGAATTCAACCACCCAATCTTGACTGCAGCTGCACTGTCTCATGGGAACCACAAAGACGTTTAAATTTCCAAAATCGAGCTTCTCCGAAATCATGGAAATCCGGAGACCTCGAAAGTGTCCTTCGTAATCAGTCAGAGAAATGCGTTCGAGTTCTGAGGCGGAGGCAAAAAATCTGTGACCGTAACTGGATGAAGAGAAGTTTGAACGGTTCAGTCCTTTCTCAGAGGTTTGAAGTGATGTCGCGTTGCCCGAAGAAACGTTATACAGAATGAAGTTCTCTGAATGAAGTTCTTCTTTACTTAATGAGTTCAAAACGGTAGGAAAATCTCCGAGATTTAAGGTTTTCAGTTTGTCAAGACCCTCGAAAGTTTTTAAGGTGATGTGGCTGAGATTGGACAAGTCGAGAGCCAGATAGGAGAGTTTCGGAACTCTTGTGAAGGTTTCGTCGTCTATCCAATAGATGGGATTGTTTTCCAATTTTAGATTTTTGAGCTTCTGCAACCCCTGAAGAGAATCTTTCTCCAGTTTTCTGATGAAATTCGAATCTAGTTTCAGCCATTTCAGATTTGCGAGGCCAGCAAAAGTGTCCGGATGAATAGTTTGCAGTGAATTTCCTGAAAGATCCAAATGCGTGAGTCTGTTGAGAGAAGAGAAAGTATTTTCTTCGATGAACTGCAATTGGTTCTGACTGAGAACAAGAACATCAAGTTGTTTGAGGCCGACGAACGAGGTTGCGTTCAATGACGTTATTTTATTCTCAGACAGATGAAGCTCTTTCAGCTTCTTGAGATTTGAGAAGAACTTGGATTCAATGTGGAGAATGTTGTTTTCCTCGAGGTAAAGGAGTTTCAGATTGCTGAGGACCGATATCGCCTCGTTTGGAACTTCCGTCAGTTGGCAGTCGCTCAGTGTGAGGCTAGTCAGAGATTTTTCCAGACCATGAAAAGCCTTTGCATCAATCTGAAAATATGAAATTCATAAATGTTGAAAAAATAATATTTTGTTTTTTGAATGTTGAAAAAAATAATCCAATTGATTATTGGTTTAATATTCAACTTCTTATTCACGAATTACGTTACATAATACATATTTTCTTATCATTCATAAATACATTGGCTTGCTACTTAGTAGAAAGCAAATATAATATGTTACATATAATAATATAATGACGAGATAAATAAAATTCATAATTGCATTCCCTGACGGCAAGTCAAAAGTCTATTAATCAGTCATCGAATCGTTCTTGCGGAGAATTGAACTCGGGATGAAAGCGACGAGGTTCGAATTTCAACGCAGGGGATCTGCATTTGGTAACAAAAGATTTATAACGGGGGGATGTCTAGCAGACAGGGCTTTAAATCACCGGGAAAACACGGCTAGACTCGGAAATGGAAAAACTCGTGGTTCCCGGTGCAAGCCAATCTCTCCGCGTCAATTTCCAGTCGTAAGTCCAGAACGACGATAGTCTTCCTTCTCCAAGGCATTAAAGATCGCTTGGGCTTCATCTTTGATTCGCTTCATGCGGAGATGGGATGCACTTAAGCATGGAATATGACAGATGGGAGCATGAGATTGTTGGGTGCAATCATAATACCCAATCGAAAGCGCGTCAGTTGTCTTGAATAAAAAATACACCGTAGTTGTTATACACCAAGAAATTGAAGATTAAAGCGATGGGTGACGGTTATGTGTGATTTATAAATAATTAATTTTATTAACTTGTTTAAGAAGATGTTAATCCAACTATTATGAACAGAAAAAGTCTGATTAGATTCGACTGAACGTCATATTTCTTTTCTTTTTTTTTGAAATATTTTAAAAGGACAAACATCTTCTTTTACATGTAAGTCTTAAGTTTCAGAGAAACAAATTATTTGTTCCTTTAGATTGTTGATTTCCTTGGCCTCATCCGAGCCTTGCATTACTGCCCTCGTAAATTGCAACGTCTGCGCTCGACCGATACAAGCAGACTCACAAACACGCCCACAAAGGCGGAGACTTGGAAACTTTTCCAGGAAGCATCTCCAGGGACGGCGATTGTTTATCAATTTAAGGAAACCTTGGAGTATCAATTAGATGAAAAGTGCAGTCTGCCAAAAGAGGCAAAACATCGACAAAATAATATCAACAAATCACGCTGATCATTGCAAAAACAACAGGTAATAACAAATAATAATAATAAAAGTAATAAACTAATGAAAACGTAATAACAAGTAAATAATAAATAAATAAATCACCATCACCCCGTGCAAAATTGTCGGTAAGTCAAAAAAAATGAGAAAAAAATGTAGAAAAATCGTTTTAATAAACCTCAAAAGTTACCGCCCCGGAAAATGTGGAAAGAGAAGAGATTGAAAGCGATGCCTTTTCCTATTATTGCTCATCGAACTTGGTGCGTTATTTGTGTTCGCAACAGTTGGCCAAAGCTCCTCTTCCCGTTTTTTTTATTTTTTATTTTTTTTTTTTTTGAGAAACTTCACAAACTCTCGACACGCGCACACGTCTCCAGACGGCAATATTTCATCGCCGAAGGAGCACCAATTGCTTCTGTAGCCGGGATTTTTTAAATCTTTTTAATTCGTTTTTTTTTTACATTTTTTGTTGGTAGCAATGGAGAGTTTAAATAAGCTTGTCTTTTTTTCGTACTAGATTGTGAGATTTTATCTTCTTATTCATCGATTTCTCGTTTATATTTTAAGAGTTAATCTTTATGACAATTGTCCTTTAATGGTGAAATTGCTATTTTATTTGAATTTGATTTCATTCCAGATAAAAGTTTTATACAATCTTGATCTCAAAATCTAGATTTTCTCAGATTTAGTTATTTTGTCAACAAATTGATGAACGATGTGTAATGTATTTATTTACGTGGTAATAAAAAACAATGTACAATGCAATCTATTTATTTACAGTGTAATGTAAAAATTTACAATGTAATTTACATTATAATGATTTACATTGTAATGGAGATTTTATGGTAATTAACGACGAAACGTTCAGGTGAGCGTAATAAACATGCATCCAGGGTTGGATTGAATTTATTTTTAAATTTAAAATAGAATCATTTCAAGAGTTTATTTGAATTAGTCACATTATTTTATCAAGTAAGCTTAGTATACAATAAGAAATTATTAACATATTAAATAAATATTGCAAGAAGTCATTATTAATCAATTAAATAAATATTATTATTGTATTTTGTTATTTGTAGATGCAGTCAGAGGACACAAATGTGATTAAATATATTTCTTGTGTTCAATTCAAAGTAGTAAATGTCCACCTTTTTCAGATGTGATTTTATTGTGATTTTTAAAGCGAGTAATTAACTTTTATAATAAAAAAGTTGGTAATTAATTTTAATATTATTAAAGAATTCATCAAGTTCATCAAATGCCAAGGTTTTGCATCAGTTATTTTGAATCTTTCAATGATGCAACTAGACGACGAAACTTGGAATGAGAGTTTTGCAGGACCTCGTTTGATTTTACGACTTCTACAAGCGGAGATATTACATAAATAAATAAATAAATAAATAAATACATTTTTACGTACTGAATAAACGAGTGAAGAAATAAATTAATATAATAATAAATAACTTATTGAGAGAATGATTGAGTGATTGAATGAATAAATGAATGAACGAATGGGCAATTATGTGAATGAATGTTAAATGAAACGTGTGATCTGAAACAAATGAAACAATATTTAATTATTGACTTTTCAGAAAAGTCTTGCAAAAAATAAAATTTGATTGTTCTTTACAGGCTATTTTGAAGTTATTCTTATTAGATAATATGCATAACTTTCTGGAAAAATTAATGCAAAAATAGACAAATAAAAAAAATTAATTGCCGCCAATATCATAACATTAAACTGAAGTAATAATATGTATATAATAATCAAGTAATAAGTAATAATATGTATATAATAATCAAGTAATCATAGACCTTGAAATGTCTGAAGTTATTCCCTCTAAGGTCCAACTTTTTGGTCCTGAATCCCCTGAAAGCAGAGGGTCCAATTGAGGTCAGATTGCCACCCCTCATCGAGACTTCCCTCAAGACCGTGGTAAGCTCCAAGAAACGTGGCAGGACACGAAATGCTCCATTGCAGTTGGCTGCGATTGGTTTGCCTTTGTAGGCCTTGCACTGGCATTTGGCGTGTATGCATTTTGGATGTCTTCTTCTCTTCTGCATCTTCACGTTGTAGTATCCTATTTTGTTGTTGTTGTTGTTGTTGTGGTTGTTGGAAGTGGAGTTGAATTTCTTACCAGGTTTTCTTTCCAGCCTCTCTGATGACTTTTCCAAGATTACGAACTTTGACTCGAGTTCCGTTGACTTCGGTCCTAAATCGATGGCGTTAGTCACGCCCAATTCGACGGTGTCGTTATAATCGTCGTTGCCGTTAAAAGTTTTGGATTTGTCTTGATGGATCGCGCTCTTCATCTCCTCGTGCCTTGACTGTACGAGACTGGACGAGATCAGAGTCAAGACCAAGGCCAAAGAAGAAGAATTCATGACAATCGTTTGATCAGTTAGTGCTGAGATTCGAACACCGTAGTCATGCGACACCAACGTGAGGAAGTGTTGCATGCAGTCAGGAATTGCCTTTTATATAACAGCATGGAAAATGCATGCGTGTAATTGTTGTGTGGTAAGATCATCATCATCATCAGCAGCAGCATTGATACCTGCCCACTATTGATAAAACAGCATTTTTTATAGGTTGTTGTAACAAACACCTTTTGTAAATATTTGTTTGTAATTGGTTTGTTGTACAAATACATTTGTATTTGAATATTTTATTTATTTGTGGTTTTAATAATGTCATTTAATGGTTAATATCGTGAGTCATAAACTAGTATACTAACTATAAAACATACAAGTGATTTTATTATTATATTAAGGAACAATAATAATGTAATATCGATTACGCATTTAATGAAACAATTACGATAAATAATAAATAATAAAAATAACTAAAAAAAATGCACTAATAAACTTATAATATTAATAATACAATGATAAATTAGTGTCTCCTAACAGCAACGAGTGCCATTATATTTGTGCAAAAATCTGGAGAAATTTTTAAAAGCAATTTCCGAGATAAAATCACACTCATCGATCCGAAGATTATTAAATCTTTTTCCACATATTTACTGGTATTTTCATCATATTTTTAATGACATTTATTATTTCTCGATTAGGAAAGTTTGTAAAATTATCGTCGCCACCATCATCGTCGTCATCATCATCATCATCATCATCATCACCGTAGTCGTCGTCATCGTCATCATCACTGCCACCATCTTTATCATCGTCATCATCACCAGGAAACGTTCCAGGCACGTGATATCCTCTTTGGGACCATTGGGTGAACATGCTTGTAATCAGTTGAACGTAAACAAGTAACGTCTGTCTGATGATGATGATGATGATGTCTGGTCAGCCAATTGCTCTTAACCAATCGCATGTATCCTTTCACTTTCTACATCTCATCTTCCTCTGTATCTCAATTACATAAAATCATCATCATCATCATCATCATCGTCATCGTCGTCGTCGTCGTCGTCGTGGTCATCATCATCATCATCATCATCATCATCATCATCATCATCTCATCATCATCATCATCATCATCATCATCATCATCATCATCATCATCATCATCATCATCATCATCATCATCATCATCATCATCATCATCATCATCATCATCATTATCATCATCATCATCATCATCATCATCATCATCATCAGCATCATCATCATCATCATCATCATCATCATCATCATCATCATCATCATCATCATCATCATCATCATCATCAATCATCATCATCATCATCATCATCATCATCATCATCATCATCATCATCATCATCATCATCATCATCATCATCATCATCATCATCATCATCATCATCATCATCATCATCATCATCATCATCATCATCATCATCATCATCATTAAATATCAAATATTTAACTCATTATTTATATGAAATTATTATTATTATTATTATTATTATTATTATTATAAAATATTTAACTCATTAACAATCGAGTTGAATAACAGTTGTTGCTGTTGTTGTTCTGTTGATGATTGTTACCGTGACATTGGTTGCCCGATATTACAATTAGACTTACAATTACGTTACAATTAGAATTTATTTATTGTTTGTTATAATTAACATGGCGATGATGATGACGAAGTCGTTGTCTTTGATGACGATTAATATCTCGATGATGTTGTTGTTGTTGCTGCTGCTGATAGTGATGCCGTTGAGTACGTCAAACAATTCACCAATTTCCTGCCTAAACATAGCCAAACATGTCACGACAAAACAAACAGTTCTTCATAAATTATCCTCACATGTTTTTGAAACCTACGACCGCGCCACTTTATTATAAATTATTATTGTTATTATCATCGTATTTATAATAATTATAATTATTATTGTTGTCATGACAGTATTAATTAGTTGTCGTTTTTATTAATTACATAAACCGATCTTTTGCATCATTTTGTTAAGCATTGCATTCAATCCAAACCAATAATCAATGGGTAGGATCTTCCAATGTCAACGCTGACAGTATCTGAGGATGCAATTGAATCTTTTCTGTCCGTCGTAGGTCGAACACATGGAGTTGATGCACACCCTCACAACGTCACTCCATCTTCTCTTTCCTCTGCCTTCCATCCATCCTTCACTCCATCCATCCTTCCATCCTTCCTTGTTTCTTTTGACGGAACTCTGCGTTACTTTCTGAGCTTTTTCGACTCCTTCCTTCATTTGTTTAAGGATTTTTGTTCCAGGCCTTTCCGGGAAATCTATGACGTCATCGACCTCCGTGGAAAGTCGTTCTCCGTCGGCGTCAGAAAATTCCTTCTTCTGCACACTTTCGTTGAATGCCTCTGAAAACCTTTCCACGTCCGTTGAAGTTTTGAAATGTTTTCCACTCGGGAGGTGGCGACAAAATTGGAAGATGCTGAACTTGCACCAATCATTGGTCAGGCTTCTCAGACCTTCGTCTCCGCTTGGAACTTTGAAGTTGTTTTGGTTGTTGATGCCGTTTTGGTTGTTGTTGTTGTTTGGGTTGGATTGGTGTTGTTGATTTTCTTGATTTGGTGACCTGAAGCTGCTAAAATCTCCGTTTCTGGAATTTTAAAGCGATTTTATTAAAATTATTAATGATATTAGATATTATAAAAAAATATTTATATTAATTATTAATTTATATTTTTTTAGTTTTAAATTATTTAATATTATTAAAATTATTAAAAATAGTAGACGTTATAAAAAATATTTATATTAATTTTCAACAGGACGAAGGATGTTTAATGTGTTTAACTCCGTTGGGAGATAAATAACGTTAAGCCAATTTAAATGATTTTTTTTAAATAAATAAATAAATAATAATAAATATATTTTTACAACCTACTTCTTCGTCCTTCCGGATAAATGTTGGAAGTCAGCATCATCATCATAATCGAGAGCAATTGCTTGAAAAACGGAAAATAAGCAGGCATTTTATTAAAGTTTGTTGAATAATAACATCACATTGCATTAAATAATATTTAAAATTATTAATAATTAATTATTAATTATTTAATAATCACCATAGCCGTCGACAGAAATTTCTGGCCCTTAGTCCAGGATTCCTAATCTATCTTTATTTTATACGAAACATTTTCAAAAAACAGATCATCATACACTTCGTAAGAATATATAATTACATTGCAATAATGCTCATAATTATTCTCGATATAACAACTATTTTTAAAAATTGATTTCTGCGTAACTGATCTTGATATTTTAGGACATGGGAATTACCATTCGGTACCAGCTTCCTACCCCATCTTGGCAGCCCTGATAACTTTCTTAAATAGTCTGATAACCACCTCAACAATTAATTAGGAATTAAATTTATTCAAAATTACCTTGACTCCGACAAAGGTGACAGACAATCCAGGTGACCCAGAACACCTTAAACATGTCTGCCGCTAATCGATTAGCTCCTTATTTCACAAATACAATTTAAAACAAACAAAATCGTGCAAATACACTTGCAGTATTTACTTTTAATTTAATACAAATTCATTTTACTTTGAAAAAGGAACAGGAACATTCCTTGTTCTGAGTTTAGAAGCAGAGGTTCTGGCCGAGGGTGGACTAGTCGCTTAAATATTATAAAAGTGTTACATTTGTCGCCTCTTATTGAAAAATATGACGGCTAACTATGGCTGTAATTCAGGCAACTTTTTCTTCTTGGAAAATCTGTAAACCTGGAAGAATTACTTTCACTAATTATCTCCAGTCCTAGGTTTTGCCATCGGTCTTGAGAGCGTGACATTGGTATATGGAACTGGAAGAATAAATAAATATTTTTGTAAAATATCGAACGTCTGTTGGATGTGTTTGTGACGTTTGACACCCCAAGAGGCAAAAGTGCGTCAAGAAGATGCTAGACACGCTTTCACACTTTGGTGCTTGAATGGGTTATAAGCGCTCGTCACCACGATCACGACATTTTATGGCGCCGAAATATTTTGGCGCTGAACTCTTTAGAATTCTTGTTTTTTGCCCAGTTTATGACCCACACATTTCTGCGTAAATGTGACGCAATAATTAATAATCATTTTCAGTAATTTAAAATTACGACAACATATATTTTTATTTATTATATACTTCACTAGAAGAACATAAAATCTGTATTATCATCATTTTATTAATCATCACCATCATCATCTTTGAAATCATTATCATGGCCATTGTCATCATCATAATCATTGCTAACACTGTAGAAGATCGACTAAATAATTCACAACTGTCTCCTTGGTGAATCCTCAAAACAGATACCCTTATAAAGATGAGGTGATTGAAATTGATTTCGAAGAATATTTCCATTTGCAATTTTTTATAATTATTCCTTGATTTAAAAAAAAGAAAAACAAAATTTAATTTCGTTTTAAAATGGAAATCTTTGCTTTGAAAAATATTGCAATGAAAATGAACAAGAAGTCGTGAGTTGAAAAATTAAATTTTAAAGCGTCCTTCGTTATTTTTCTCAAATATTTTTCTCACCTGCAAACATATTTTTAGCAGCATAATTCGCTCTAGTTGTAGCAGGTTTAAATGATGTTCAAGATAATTTCTAAATGTTTTTTGACCTTATTATCTAAAATTTACTATTTATGATGTCATTAATGCAATACTTCACTAAATATCCAATTTTCTTATTTAAGCATTTTTATTCTCGGAGAAATGTCATTTTTAATAATTCAAAATGTTTTTATATGTAAATGCAAGAATACATCTATTAAAATATTTTTAACAATTTATCGGGACATAAAAATGTCTTACAAACTAAAATAGGAAATTAAAAGCCAAAGAAAAGGTTGAAACAGTTTATTATTTGGAAACATTATCAACCCCTGAGATGATGGTTCAACCACAGGATGGTGGTTTGTGTCCATTCCATGTTTGTGTAATGGAGGGAAGATTGGCTCTTATTGGTCAGTTTTTTTGGGGGGACATTTATATTCGTTAAATTGTAATTCGATTTATCACATAGCTTTGAAGATAGAGCTTTAGTTTTGAAAGCATAATAAAATCATTAAAAACCCTACAATATAATTTAATAAATCGACCATTTAACTATTCCATTAACAAAAATTGCTTTTATTTACGGCAAAAAAGCTCGCTTTAAACACTAAAACACATTTTTTAACATTTGAATCACTTCAATCTTGAAAACATTTCGAGGACAGAAAAAGCCATCAAGGAAATACCATCGATAATTGAGCTGCAAACAGCAGATAAATGCACTCCTCTCCTTCTGTCAGTCACTTCAGACCAACCTGACGTCTTCAAATTCCTTCTCAATGCCGGGGCATCCTTGGAAGCCCTCAATTCGAAAGGTCAAAGTGTGCTTGACCTATGCATGGAGTACAGGCGATGGAAGATGATGAGACTTTTGGCTGCTGAGGACAATTGTTTGAAACTTTGGCAGGTTCTCGAAGACCAGTTGATGTCGGGGTTTGCGAATGATCTTCTCTTTGGTTTGGAGTGGGTAAAGGAGATGATACGTAAGTTCAGGAAGATAATTGCTGCTGTCGTTAAATAAACACTTCATTGCACTAATGTGGGTAACTTTTTGTTATTTACAAATAATGTTTTTTCTCAGTAAGATATACAGAGTTTAGGAGGACGTATAATATTAATAAAATTAATAGACATAAAAGATATATAAATACTTCTGATGAATTTTATGATTTACATTTATTTTTTTTATTCCAATCATTTTTATTTCTTCTAACAGGGGAAGGTGACGATAACTCAGATTCCAAGAATAGAGAAAGTGGAAAGGTCAAAGTGTCACGTGGAAATATTTCATCTGAGGTTCACGAACCCTCCATTGAACCTTTGACAGAAGAAATCCATGAATCACCTCCAGATTCAATTGGAGAGGCATTTTTTAAATTCGTTTTTTAAGACTTTCTTGAATTACGAGGGAACGCCTCTTTTATTACTCTTTATTTTATTTGGAAATGTTATATTATTATTGTTTTGTTATTAGGAGTTTTTTATTTGTAATTCCTATGTTGCAAAATGTTTTTATTTCTATAATAATAATAATTAACCTAAGAAATAGCAGTTAACTTTGAACTTAAATTTATTATTTTTCACATAAATAAGATAAATCAAAATATACCGGTTGACCTCGACATCAAACCCTTCAAAATTTATTAACTTAATCAGGACACATTAAGAAAAAAACTCAGAGAGATTGTGATTCAAAAGAGGGTGGTGAGAAACATTTTAGAAGGAACGAGAAAATGCGACCCTGTCGTTGGCATCAGCACTAACTCCGTCATCATATCCACACTTTTGTTGATTCTGTTCAACTCCAGTAGAGGCAGAGAACAGGCAATCAATTGCCGAATCACTGAATTACTTTCTGATTGTTTTCAAATCGTTGACGACCATGATAGAGAGAGTGCCTTGGAATTTTCTCAAATTTTTCTTCAGCGTTCTGAACTTGTGACCAGATGTGCAGAGATGGTTGTGGTGTTGTGTCGTGAAAAGTTGATGGAGGAAGAAGCAGTCAAGTGGAGACTGATGGATCAACTTGTGAAAGCGATCAAGTTTTATTCGGTCAGTTAATAAGAAGCACTAAAATTGTTATTAATAATTTCATTTGTATCACGTTTAACGATTTTGTTAACTATTTATTTAGCGCCTATTTTAAATAGCGCTTTGCTTTGGGAGAAGCTGGATTGCGAACACCACATGTTGCTTTAACATCGCACTCACGAATGACATCATCTTAGCTTGTTCAAGTGATTAAAAACTTGCCATTAAGTGACTTGCTTAAATAGTTAATATCACTCAATTGGATAATAGGACATCTGTCCGCCATTCCAAAAATCCTCAACTGTCTTTAATGGAAGGAAATCGTTTGCCAACTAGGAGATTTTTCTTTATAATTTATCCGATTTCATAGAATAAGGTGTTTCGCTCTGAAATTAAGCATATTCCAAACATTGTTTACGAATAATACTAGGCTGTACTTACCTAGCTAAGGCGTAACATATTTGCTATTATATAATAAATAGTTAAATAAATTCAGAAGTGGCCAAAATGCAGTGACGTTGTCATGAAGATCTCAGAAGCCGTTGGTTCTTTGGCAGAACTGGGTTCACTAACGAAGCTACAATTTTCTGAAAATACTTCAAATTACGAAGTGATTGGCGGGCTGTTAAATGCTGACAAAATCAACAGCAACAATTTCAACATCAACACAGACAGCAACAGCAACATGGATAGTTTGTTGAGCAGGGCTTGCAAAACAATAGAACAATTATCTTGTGGTTTGTTGACAAATCAAAATGGATTTGTCAGTTGCGAAGTCTGTCACCGATTGACGATGCTTCTGCAGGTTTTTTTAAAATATTAAATTACCGAGTTATAAAAATGTTTCACATAATTGTCAAATTAATTATCATAAATAATAATTTGTAATTTTATAAGTTGCATTATTAACAAAGGAATTAAGTTGTCAACATTGCTAATCGTCGTTGTCATTATCATTAATATCACTACAAGTAATACTACTTAACATCCTACGAATGTAAAATCAACAACTGATGCATGACTTTTCGATCTTAAACTTTCAAACTTTCAAACGTCTCACAGAAAAACTGCGAACACTTGGAAATCAACGCCATCTTGGCACTGGAGAATTTATTGGAGAACAATCTCTTTGCACAACTGAGGTTCTTTGAATGGGGCCTCATCACGCAACTCGTCAAATGTTCAAAGCGTTTGAACTCCATCCTTCTGATGGAAAAGATCAACTCCGTCATGTGGATGGTGGCAGATTCCAGCTTGGATAACAAGAGGAAGGTTGCCGAGATGATGACAGGAGCAGCCTTCATCGGGTGGTTCTGTTATCACTCAGATGTCCTTGACTCTATTTCGGCAAGGGCTGTGACCTCTCTGGCTGACCTGCCTTACACCAAAGCGATGTCTCTTGAAGAAGAATTATTTCTTCTGCAGGGTTGGTGGGTTTATAAATATTAGTGGTTATTATTATATTATTATTATTATAATATTTGTTTTATTGATAATAATATTATAGATGTTATTTAATCATTATTGATTAATTGCTAATAATATTTAATATTCAAATCCATAATTGAATAATTAATTTGAATTAATGATAAATTCACACATAGAGAGATTGATTAAACAAAAGATTTACATGTAATATTACATAAAAACAGTTACAAAACCCGCTTAATTACACACATAGTCATAACTTTTGCAAAAAAAAAGGCAGCCCGAATGACAAAAATTTTAAGCCTAGTATCACCAACGTCACAAAATTAAGGAATCCTCCAAAAGTTCAAAAATAATGTGGTTAAAACTATGAATTCTGAGTCAGGTTAAAAAAAAAAGCTTGTAATAAAATAAAAAATATTGAGTACATGTTATATATATTATATATTATAAAATATATTATAAGAAATAAAAGTATTTCTCAAAAGTTTTTACCCTCAGAATTTTTGGACATTTTGCAACAAGAAAGCAGACCAGAAAAACTTCACATTCAATCCTTGGAAGCAGTGACCTCTCTTATGAGTGGCTTTAGGGTAGGGTCAAAAGGTCACCTGGTGCAACACTTCATTAACCTGAAAGGTCACGAGGTGTTACTCTCGTTGATGGAAAATAAATCTCCAACTCTTAAAATAAATGCCGCCAGAGCATTTGTTGCTTCAACATCAGGTTGGCAAATTTTATTTCATTGAAGGTGTAAATTAAAGTTTTATGTGGCATATTTAATTGTAAGTTTAAAATTCGAACTTAGCATCTAGTTTACAATAAAACTAAATTGATGGAATGATGAATTTGATTTTCTTTCATATTAATAAATTATAATTTAAACCTTTCAGATTGCTAGTACAATTTTTTTCAGATACCAAAAGTTTGACTCTTGGAATAATAAACAAAGAAATTCCTAAAGTACTGGCTTATTTGCACAGGGAACTTACCAGTAAAGAACTGAATGACCGACATCGGGCCATCGCTGGTTCTTCTCTGGCAGAATATTTTTACAAAAATAAAAATCAAATTCATCAATTGGGAATAAAACTACCTCAGGATTTTTGCGCTTCGAAAATTTCTAAAACTTGGACTGGTCAGAAAGTTGAGAAGTATCAATTCAAATTTGAAGCCAAACAATTTTTAGATCTTTTAAAGTCTGTTGACCTATCTATAAAAACACAGGCGGCATATTTAGTAAGACCAAGTTACTTGTTTCTATTAATTAATTGCATAATATTGCATAACATAATCTAGACTATATGTTTATCAGTTAGTAGTTCTATCTGGAGTTTTGTGCGACCAACAGCCAGCCACAAGCTTGGCAACAGGTGTTCAAACCTTGAGTGAAATACTCAGATTTCTGTCCAAATCTCTTTTGTCAAAAAGATACAAAATTGTGAAGAATATTCTTCAATCAGTTAAAAACGATCCAGTGAGTGAATTGTCTGAAGTGATGAACATATTTGCTGAGGAATACATCGCCGCACAAACTTTGAAGTTCATATCCAAACTCATTGAGTTAGGCTCAGGTAATTGCGCGATCAAGTAAATTTAGATATTGTTTAAGTATTTAAAATTTGAATAAGTTTTATTAGTTCATTAGTTTATTATTAATGTAATGGTTCAGTTGTGTTCGACTTTGTGTCTCTTTCCAAAGATGGCGGGATTCAAATTTTTTTCCCCAACCGAATAAACTATAAATTATTAAAATTTGATAAAAAAAAACCTTTAGATAAATAAATGATTTTAAAGCAATTTTATCCGCAAATAAATACATACTTTGATTTTTTAAATTCTAACTAACTTTAAGCAGCATAAATTTTTCACAATTGTAGTTTTTATTGTAGGAATACCAGAAGCAATGATATCAACAGCATCAGTCGATTGTTTGGTGATGTTTCTGAATTCAGAAATTGAACCATTCAGATCGACATCAGCCATCATACTGGGACAACTTTCAATGTTCCCAGAGGGGGTACGAAAGATTCTAAACAAGTGATTAGTTGTGACATTTCTTAATAGGCTAATTAACATATTTTTTAATATCAATACTAACTATTACTTTAATAGTTAATAGAATTAAATAGCTTAACTAGAAAAATTCAAAACAATTTTTCTTTACAGAATAATATCTGATTACAATTAATATCAATGCAATGCCATAACATAGATAAGAAATCTATAAAACAAAGCTGATTCATAAAATCAGTTATTTAGGTGACACCATAGCCATTTTTGCGATATGAAGAACCAAAATAAATTTTAATATCGACTTCTCTTTCTCAGATTTCGTCAGAATCCATCACTGATGTCAACCCTCATGTACTACAAGGATATGAATGTGTGCTCAATATCTCATCAACTTTTGCACGATTGGAAGCATTACACAAAAACTCTAAACAAATAATTAATAAACATCCTTAATCAAGAGTGCGGAGGCGGGAATAATTACAAACCTTCATTATGAGAAGCCATTAAACTAAGAAAATAATTAATTAATTAAAAAAATATTTAACAAACAACATTTGATTTTGTTTTTATTTCTTGAAAACCAACAACAATCGACCAATCTTCTTACGATCTTAAGAAGCAAAAGACTCAAGAAAAAACAATAATTGATTTCCAAACGGAGGTGTACAACGAAATCATCAGACGAAGTTGCGATCATGATTTGATCAGGCGAAATGTTTTGTATCTTGTAGAAAACAACAACAACAACAACGACGGCAACAAAACAGATGTGATTAAGACGGCAGCGAGTAGCCAAAATTCCTAAGTGTGGTCCCTTGCTGAGTTCATCCATCCGAGCACATGCTGATGCGCTTCAGTTGCTCCTCTAGAATTTTTATCTTCTCTTCCTTGACATTCAACTCCTTCTTCAGATCCTCGATTTCATCTTTCTGGCGCGAACACTTCTCGAAAATCTGCCGAGGAAATCGTTGTAAAAGTTGTTTGTTGATGATGTTGTTTAATTTTTCGCGTTATTCTTGTTGCTCATTTTATCAAATGCTTTATAAATGAAATAATTATAAAGATGAATTGTTCATGGAATGAATATTATTTATTGCGAAGTGAGTCAAAATGGTGTCTCAGGTTTTTTCTAAAAGTATAGAATTACATTTTAATCCAGACCATTAATTAGTTGATGTAATGGCTAGATGGATTGCGGATTTTGTCCCTATTCGACTAAGGCATCGTAGCATGAACATATGATGACACACGTAATGGCTTGATGCATCGTAATTGGTGATGATTAGAGAGCCACTGAATGATGACATTCCTTAATCAAGAATGTGGAGGCGGTAATAATTACAAACCTTCATTATGACGGCCATTAACATAACATTGGATAATTTAACTAATGTCAACACAAATAACAGAATACAAAATTACAACAAACTACAACGTAATAAAAATATTTCAAATAATATCGACGCCTACAAACTCACATCCTTCTCTGCAACTTCGTTGGTCAACTTCAAAAAGCCATCTCTCATGACTCGATCAGAAAGAGGTCCCTTGTAAGTAAAACTGTTTGATATTTCATCGGGACCTGACAATTGTACAGCGTCACCATCAGGAGAGAGTCGTTGGTAGTTGTTGTTTAATTCGTAGTTGACAGTCGAATGATCGGAGTGCAGAGTGCAGTCAGTATTCGAGGACAGCGAAGAAGAAGACGACGACGAGGAAAAGTAACAACCATTCACGGATTGGAATCTCGGATCATCTTCGGCTATTGTTTGAAGGGAGGTTTGGAGGCTCGGCATTGGATGGAAATGTTCAACAGAACCAGTCAGCTGTGGAGTGCTTTGATTAATCTTGTGCGCCTTCTGAGCGGAAAATGAGTTGGACGGAGTCACTTTAGATCGATTCGGAAGATATGGAACGTCCAACGCTGACTCTTTGAGGGAAACTGCCCTGAGGAGCTGCGAGGATGGTCTCAAGCGAAGAAACTCCAACTTGAAATCATCGCTCTTGCTGTCCCCGCAGTGAGCCAATCGATCCGTAGAATGAAAGTTATTTCTGTAGTTCAGATGTGGAAGTGCATCTGTGTTTTTGAAAGCCAGGGAGTTGGGAAGTCTACCTTGACCGTGAATTAGATGGTTTGCAGGCTGTTTAACGATGGAGAAGGCGGATCGATAGTGACCGGCATCGAGACATCCGTTCAATATCGGATTCATGTGCTGAAAGTCATTCACTCTATCCTCTGTTATTCCTTTGCCTCTTGTACCTGAGAAACCTTGAAACGGAATGTGCTTGCTGCCCGTCTGGTTCACTGGTTCAATTCTCTGGAATCTGAAAAGGTCAGTTCGTTTGGAAACCTGAGAAATGTCACAAGTGGACTTGGACAGTGACTTCTGGTCGTTGATTACTTGGTTGAGAGCGTCATCCAATGGACCAAAGTCGATGACAGAACAGCGATCGGGGATTGGAATTAAGGAATGTTTTCGCTGACTCTCCGGACGACCTTTTGACCTGGGCCTAGGAGCGTGCTTTCTGGATTTGTGAGACGTCTGAAAATAGAGCGGATTATCGTTCCATCTGTCACTCTTTCCCACTTTGTCGAGCCCTTCTTCGGAGCTCGACGAGGAAGATGAATGAAACATGAGCTCCTTCTGCTTCATTCTTCGCAGGCGAACGGCACTGAGGGTCGGAGATTTGTGCGACCTCGTCCGGGGTGAAACCCTTTTAGGCGTAGCCTTTAAGTAACCCGGTTCTAGTCCATTCTCCAGTGGATAAACAGGGGCTAAACCGTGTTGAGCACTCCCTCTACGAGTGAATTCAACACCACCTTTGTAAGCCCTGTTTTGTAGCAACTGAGGTTGGGAAAAGTTTTGGAAAGATATGGATTTATCCACAATAGACAGAGGGCCACGGGTTCCGCCCAGGGGTAGACTGCCGATGGTGTCGAACCGTGACGGTGTCGGAGAAGGAGAGGCTTGTGAATATAGATAATGCTGCTGAGCAACGGATGAATTCCTCCTTGGTATGACGTCTGGAACTTTACTGTTGAAATGTGTCAGGATGAATAAATTATTATTATTATTATTATTATTATTATTATTATTATTATATATTAATATGACATAAATAATACTAATAGTAATAATAACATTGTATTAGAAATTTAAAAAAATAAAAATGGTTCCTCACAGGAGGCATTGTTCGCTCTCCGCTGAAACCCCTTTGGTCAATTTTCGGGTCATCTTCGGAGAGGAAAAGGTCAAGTGGATGAATGATGACGATGATGACATCAGGGATGGTTGTGGTGATGATGATGGTAGCGGAGCAGCTGGAACAGGTGATGATGACGATGACGTAGGTGATGGTTGGTCCTTGTTGGAGGAATACTCTGACTTCTTGATTTTGATAGTTAGTGGGGACAATGTCTGAATATTATTAACTTAATGTTATTTATTATTATTAATTAATATCATTAATGTTATTATGATAATGATGATGATTATTATTATTATTAATCATTAATTAATATTATTATGATGACGATTATTATTATTGTTATATGGTTTATTATTGGTAATGTTTTTTTTTCATATTGTTATCGTTATCTTAATTATCATCAAGAACCCATATGTCATTTATTTTTTATTGAATCAATCTCACGCATTCATCTATTCAATCATTCATCCATTCACTCACTAACCCAATTCACATGAAAGTTAATAATTAAAATTTATAACTCACAAGTTATTAACTAATCAAATTGTAACTTGTTATAAGCATTCTCACTTGGTGAAAATGACAATTAATGTTGATGACGATGATGATGATGATGATGATGATGATGTTGGTGGTGGTGGTGATGATGATGATGTTGCTGTTGGTGGCGATGATTATGATGATGGAAATGGTGACTTGACCCACTTGAGACTGAGGTTGTCCTTGAAACCATTGATCGGCTGAATACTGAGGAACATGATGTTTATTTGCATCGACTGTCTAAATCGTGAGAGAAGGACATGAATATTAATTAGCCCCATCATAGCCACCATCATTATCATCATTGCTGTCATCATCATCATTATCATCATTATTTATCATCTTCACCATGTAAGACACATACAAGACTCACAGAGCATGTTTCACCAGAAACGTGTTAGTTGCTTAATTCATTCATCTATTCATTTACTCATCATTCATTCATCGATTCACATGTCATTCATTCATTCACCTACATAATTAAACGTAATGAAGGTCGAACGATAAACAACTCAAGGATTTGTTGGTGATAATGCATTGAGTGACATGAAAGTGACATCAAAGATTTCCTCCTCTCAAACATCATCATCATCACCGTCACCCACACCGTCGTAGTCATCGTCGTCGTCGTCGTCGTCGTCACCAAAGTTTATTGGCTGCTTAATAAGTCCCAGGCGTAAAACGTGATAACCTTATCAGGGCATCTAATTATAAATTCAATTTGGTTGCCATCTATTCACATCAATGACTTTGATAATAAAAATATAATAATATCAATAATAACAATAACATTAACAATAACAATGTTTGATATAATAATAGCATATAAAAATTATAATTATTATAGTATGCAATTAAATAATAATATTGTTATAATATAATATTGCAGTATGTAATATTACAGTATAATAATGTATTATTAACAATATTATTCCGCTCACTTTATTATTATTAGTTCCTGAAATGGAAATAAGTTCACAAATCTTCTTGTGTGACGTCACTTTGTAAAACCGAACAACTTCGTTCTTTGAGATGTTCAAACCGGACGCTGGCATCGTGGCTACAAAATATATCAGATCAATAATAATTATTATACTTCTACAAAATATTTCATATCAATAAAAATTATTATAAATCTACAAAGTATTTCATATCAATAATAATTATTATTTTACGGTAATATCTCTATAAGTGTCATGATTAAGTCCTGAACTTATTATTAAACATATTTACTATTGATTATGGAAGTATTTATTATCTTTGTTATTAACTAAATGTTTATTAAAATCACATACTCGTACCATTAATTATAATGAATTAATATCATTAATTATTATAATTCAATGCAAGATGCAACTAATTATCCATTGGAATAATTTTGGTCTAATTGTGATTGTCGTTGTGGAATAATGATGATGATGATGATGATGATGATAATAATAATAATAATAATAATAATAATAATAATAATATTAATAATAATAATAATAATAAAATTAACAACATTATTAAGATTATTACATTATTTTGAAACATGATAATGTTCTGAGCAAATAATAATGAGAATGTCTTTAACAATTAAATTTTTAATTTTTTTATTAAATCTTAAAATTCTGGACTTAATTTTATTTATTTTAATTTAATTATTAATTTGTCGTGAATTTATTAAACATTTAATAACTGATTTATATTATCACTACCAAGGAAATATCTAAATATCTAGGTCATTGAATATGGGTCAATGCTTCCTTAACTGATAATATAGAAGTAGACTAGATGGTGATGATAATGATTGAAAGCTGTTCTCGCTAAGTCTTGCTATTATAATTAATATGTTTATATTACAATTAATATGTTGTTATTATAATCAATATGTTATTTTAATTAATTAATAATTATTGCAATTACAATTATTGAAATTTATTAATATCTATATTATTAATTTCCATATTTTATTATACTCTACTATTTGTAAGAAGCAGGAATATTGTTAAACATGAAAATAATATTTAAAAGTAGTTACACTTCGGATGATTGTGATGATTATTTGATTGTTTAAAAATAAAAATAAAATCAGACTCTGCGAAAGTAGCGCCCTTAATAAATCTTAATTAACAGGTGAGGAAGTTTATTCTTGGAGTTTGTTTGTCTTTATGATTGAAATGAATAAGATTTTTAAGTTAACAACCAACACTGTTCAATCAGATCAAACAATCCATTTAACAAATTAAAACATAAAGTTTCGTAAATGATAATTGTCTAATAATAATTATCATTAATAAATATTAATTATAATAACAGTAGTAATTGATACAATACGAAATTGTAACTAAATGTTATTATTTGTCAATTAACTAATTGTTATTTAACATTTCAAAGTAAGCGTTTTAAATGTTTTCTAATTTTTAACAAGTAAAAGGATAATAAATAAAAATTATATCCAATAAAACATCGACAAATAATAAATTAATAACTTAATTATTATTACACGAAATTATACATTTATTTTATTACTATAATTATGATAATTTCTAATACTTTAAATGATATTGTAATTGCATAATTTACGAAACAACACACACCCAATCCCATGAATGGAGAGGTCACGTGACTCGCGACGCAGCTAATGTCATCGGGCGCTACTTTGTAAATCCTGAGGCATCCACTGTCCTGAAAGTTATCAACTAATATATTAATAATAATATCATAAATAATAAATATAATAATAATAAATGATATAAAATAATAATGATAAATGATAAAACTCATTGACGTTAATTCCAGATTTATGTTATTAATTTTTTAAATGTTGAATTTTAATAAAACGTATTATAACAATGATTTTAAAATTATACTTTAATATTTATTAATCATGACTAGTAAACAGCATCAATCCATAAACCAATTAGTCGCACGATATTTGTTCGAAACCTTTCAAATTGCTCTCTCAATCGTGAAAATAGCGTGACCAAAATCTTGGCATGCAGCCAAACCAATCCTGGGAATGTGCGCTCAATAAATTGCTCGGTTCGTCTCAAACGTGGCGCTACATAAATCAAAAACTAAGTCAGCAACGACAATAATAAACAGCAGCAAAATGTCTGACAGTAAATGTTAACAAACCTTTTGAAAGATGTACAAAGACTCTCGATGAGAGTCGAGAAACGAAGAAATGGAAATGTCGTTGTTGATGTTGTTGCTGCTGCTGTTGTTGTGGTCGTTGTTGTGGTTGTGGTGGCTGTTGCGGTTGTCGTGGGTGATGGTCTCCTCTTTCAACAACTTCAAACAACTGCCATCCTAATTTGGAAATTATTAGTTATTGGTATTGTTGAAAACAGTTTCCTGAAATTATATTCATGTATTTGTAAATTGACAGTTGTAATATCATAACAATAAAGTGTTAGTTGATATAATTTAGTAATTACATCAGCATTAATCACAAATTAAGAATAACACTTAACATAAATTGCAGACAAATGTGCATCATTAACTTATATAATGTATTCAAATAATAAATTCCATTTCAAACAAATTATCACATATTATCACAATCTTTCAAAATTCCTTTCAACATTCATTCATTTCACCATTCCTTTAATAATTTTATATATAATATAAAATATTTTAATATTTAAATTATGATGTAGTAAATATAATAAAAATTAAGCTTTTAAGAATATCCATTCATCCTTCAGAATGGATTTTGTGCAATAACATCGAACGTTGTCTCTCCAATGCATCATGCATCATGCACCATGCACCATGCACCATGCACCATGCAAGGAAAACCACACCAATGCAAATCAATAGCAAGAACAGTGGAATAAATATAAATGTTGTTTAAAACTATTTTGCTTTTTATGAAATCATTTTTAAAACGAAAATCAAAAATAAATTGAAGCCTTATTTTCTCAGTTCTTGAAAATGCTTTATTTGCGAATTGTTAATATTAAAAACAATAAATTCAACTAAGAGCAGAAAATCTGTTTATTGTTTTATTAAACAAATTAATATTTTTATTATTATTATTATCAACATTTATTATTATTATTATTACTATTATTATTATTTATTAATATTATTTATTATTATTAATAACGATGTCATTCTTATTATTCTTGTTGTTCACGGAAGAGCAGCAGTCTGCAGCGCGAGACGAATCGATGGATTGTTGAAGGACAACATGACATTCAAACGGTGATGACGATGGTGATGATGATGACGATGATGATGATGATGATGATGATGACGATGACGATGACGGTGACGGTGACGATGACGATGACGATGATGATGATGATGACGACGATGACGATGACGACGACGACGACTTAGTGGTTGCAATCATGGAAATAATGACAATGTTTATTAAGAACTGACCACAATCCAGAGTCTGATGATGACGTCAGATGCTGAAGAAGCCACAGTCAACAACTTGTTGTCGTCAACATGCAACACTTTCTTCCCTTCTCTTGATTTGTTGTTTTCCAATGTTGTGTTCTGTCGAAGGATGTAATTTATTATGTTTCATGTGGATTTTAATTTAACAATAATTGAATGTAACATAATACAGCAGAGCAAGATTTCATGCATCTACATCCCTTTAAATCTTCAGCAACAACAATATCAAATGAACAACAACAACATTTACCAAAACTGAATTCCCCGTCCTTGGTTCAATAATCCTCAGAGACTGATCTTTCCACAGCACCACAAAGGAAGAACCACAGGGACTCCAGGAAACTGAACTGACGACTTGACTTCCAGGCATGGTGATCTCCATGAATGTCGATTCAATCCTTACGTTCCAGATGAGGCACTGCAGTGGGAAAAATAAACATTGAACTTGTAAAGAATATGTTATCAACTTTTTTATTATTTTATTTTTTAATATATTCAAATAATTTATAATATAGTTAATGGTAATGACTTGAAAACATGTTCAGTTTCATTTCCAGTTGTACTGTAGTTTCACTTTTTTATGACCTAATAATAAACAAATATTAAACTGGTGATGGTAGCAGTTGAAAAATAATAAAACCAATTGTTTTCATTACTTTTTATTTATGCTGATGCAAGAACGCAAATAAGTCATTTAGGATCTAATAACTCGTCGTGAATTACAAGCGAGCGTAATTACCATCCTCTGAGTCTTACAAGGAATAATTGAGTAATTATGCCAATCAACTAATAAAAAAAATAATAATAATAAACATGTCTCGAGAACTACAAATTCTTCTCTTCTGTCTAGTTCAGTAGCACTCGACATGAGAGCCAATAATCCATTCGCACGAAAGTCGTCTGCTTCCACTTGCGGTTTTAAGTGGGAATCTTCAGACCTGTTTGTCCCAGAGTTCTTATGTCCTTTGTATGGCATGATGACAATGTATTTTGTTATCTGTCACTCATAACCTCAACTTATGAATGAGGTACAACAAAGCGTTTCACCAATATTTGAGTAATTTCAAATTACTTTAAAACATTGCGAATTTGCCATTTTCATTTTATAATATTTTATGTTTTAAAAAAAAATCAAAATTAATGAATGAAAATAGGTCTTAATGGAAGTCGAACGCCCTCAAATAACAATAACAAATAAGAAATAAAAATAATGATTGAAATGAATTATGGGTTGAAGATCGTAAAAAGATAATTTGTTTGACCTTTTTAATAACTGTTGCCAATTATAACACTAAAATTAATCTGAGGTTCTTCTGGTGCAGTTTGTTTATTTGATTTTAACTCGTTTTATTCCATCATTCTACTTCATTAATCTTCATGGCCTACCTTGGCATCCATGTTTCATTTTAGGTCCAAACCATGAAATTATGATGAGGCTATCAATAAATACCATCATCTATTACTTGCATCATCCAGCCTTTCACCTCCACGCAACGGAAAGACATCCTATCAACAATCAGCAACCCTGATGAAAGTTTCAGCCCTTGGGACGACGATGGGTGGCCGGTTCGTCTGTGCAGACCATGAACAGATTCCCCCTTATTTATTAGTAACCATGGTCAACTTGGGTTTCATGCTCTCCTGAAAATCAATCCTTTCCAAGGATTATATTGCCGTGTTTCTTGAAGTCTTGAGGTTCCAGTGAAATGTGAGCCACCGTAATAATCATAATAATAATAATGTCATCGTTATCATCACTTGATTTATAGGACTCACTACAACAGATGGAAAGTTGCCGTTTCCATCAATGTTTCTGCCATCCAATGATTTCAAACATCAATTTTACTTCGAATTTTGAAGGATTTTCAATCAATCCGTCGACAAGTTGCAATTTGTTTGAATTTTAAATAAATTTTAATTAATAAATTTAATAATTAAAGTTCGGAATCATTAAAAAGTAATTATTAAATCATTAATAAATTAATAAAAATGCATTTTTAAATCACGTTCTTTATGAGTGGTGTCTGAAGAAGATGCAAATATTTGTGAATGGCAAACAGTTTTTTGTAGACCATGTTGTTCCTATGTCATTGATATTTCACTCAAACAACATTACAGTGGTTAGAATCTCACATATATTTATTATTATTATTATTATTATTATTACTATTTTTATAAACATATTACGTTTTGGATGAGCAACAACTTATTCATAATTTAGTGCTTATTCAACAACACTATGCACACTTTTCAATATTTGAAGAATTCCGAGTGTTCCTTAGATGTACGTTTTCAAGTATGCTGTTTCAGAAACCTTAATAAAAGTTGAATGTTCAACTTCATTTCGACAAATGAAATCTTGGACAAAAGATAAAAACTTGCAGCTCGATGTAATATTAGCAAATATCAGCAAATAATCAGTTAATTATGATCCAAAGAACGTCTGAAAATGTGATTATGATCGTGAATGGATCAAGTGTTGCAGTCAAAATCGGAGTTGTTTTGAAATGTTGTTTCAGTTGGTGCTTCAGTTGGGACCAATCAGATGCCATTCCAGGACAACATTCAACAAAACAGTTGCATTTAGTCGGCAACAACAACTGTTTATTTTACAACAACATTTGCTTATTTTACAACAATATTTGTTTGTTTTATAACAACATTTGCTTATTTTACAACAATATTTGTTTATTTTACAACAACATTTGTTTATTTTACAACAACATTTGTTTATTTTACAACAACATTTGTTTATTTTACAAAAACATTTGTTTATTTTACAACAACATTTGCTCATTTTACAACAACATTTGCTTATTTTACAACAACATTTGTTTATTTTACAACAAGAATTTAATTCTTGAGGCCTTTGTTCACAAACCAATTGTGGAGCATATCCAACGTCGGTGAGATGTGGAAAGTGCATCAACTTTGAATAAGTTTGCAAATACTTTTAATTATCACCTAAAATTACATTAGAACTTAAAAAGATTGCAAATAATAAAAGCTAAACAAATATTCAAGCGCTAAAACTATAAATATATTTATAAACAACAACTTTAAAACACTTTGGCAGTAATTTCAGAAATATTATCTTATCAAAGTCATCAGTTTTTGAGCCCAGACAAATACAGACTTGTTAAATCAAGTTGCCATTCAAGTTGATATAAGTGACTTCAATGGTTGGCGGCATTATATTTAGTCGTGATTCAACAACAACAACAACAACCTTCAAATATATTTTATGGCTTCTTAAGTACTTTCACCTTTGCATTTATTACCATTCTAGGTTCAATATTAATTTTCATAATTATTACTTTTCATCATTCTTTATTTTATTATTTATTATTTTTTTTTATTTAAAAGATCATTGAAATTTTCAAGCTTTAATAATTATTTAATAAGTCAAATAAGTACAGCACATAAATCAACAAATTTAATAATTTAAATAAATCAGTGCATTATAATTTACATATTTTAATTTTAATAAACATAATATAAATAAAATCATTAATTAAATAATTAAAATATACAAAAAACTAATAATTAAAATACATAAATTCGTGAACTGAATAACTGCGCCTAACCTTCATGTCCATTCCAATGCTGAGCAGAACATCGGCAGCGCAAGGATTCCACTCCAAGATGGAAACTGCCTTCGTGTGCCCCGTCAACAGGGACTGACATACCGAGGTGTTTCTGACGAGACCCCCATCCGGTATTTTCCAGAGTCTGATCTGCAAACGGTGGACAATTGGAAGATGTTATTTTTATGGATTGATAATGTTGATTATTAATTAATAATAAGTGTGTTAATTTTGGTTGGTCATTTTTTTGGTTATTAATTCTTATTCTGTTTGTTTACTGTTGTGAATGGTTAGATAAATAAAACTTCTCAAAAGAAAAATTCTATTGATAACCATAAATCATTTACGTTATGAGGTTGTTTTTGTATCGGTTTTAACGAGTTGACTTTGTTTTCACTGAAAATCAAAATAAATTTCGTAATGTATTCTGATTATTTTTGTATTTCATAGAATTCCTGTAATAATGTAACAGAAGAATTCTAAATACGAATGCGCATCTAAAATAGATAAATAAATAGTAATTTAATAAAAATAATAAAATTAATAATAGTATAACAATAATAATAATAATAATAATATAATAATAATAATAATAATAATAATAATAATAATAATAATATAATAATAATAATATAATAATAATAATAATAATAATAATAATAATAATAATAATAATAATAATAATAATAATAATTTATATGTTGCCAAGTTTTTTTTTTAAAGTAAACAGTGATAAATGGGAAGATAAAAACGATGTTGCATCTTGCAAAGATAATTTTATCTGAAAACAAAAAGACCACAATAAAAACAAATAGGACCACGTACAAGCTCAAAATATCTGAAAATAATTCTTTTCTTTCTCAACTTCCAACAACCTGAATTACTGAACTTAAATTGTTTTTATTAATGCCTGAATTTTTTGAAGTCAGTGGTCTATTTTCGTTACTTGTCAAAGTGGTTGTAAATATATTCCAGCTTATTATTATTATTATTATTATTATTATTACTATTATTATTATTATTATTATTATTTTTTTTTTTTTTTATTATATCAAAAATATTATTATTATGTTATGACATATTTATAAATTAATAACAATTATTAAATTCAATTAAACATTAGTTTAATTATTTGCGATTAAACGTTGCAAAGAAAATCAATAAAAATCGTCGCAACAGCAGCAGAAAATAATGGCAAACAACTGCTTGATTTATCGAAGGATTTATTCGCGTTTATTCACAACAATATTTGTTTAATTTTAATCAAGTATTAATTACTAATTATTAATTAATTGATGATTTTAATCGTGTATTAATCATCATTAATAATAACGCTTTTTTGTTATTTGATGCAATAATATTCCTCTTAATTTAAAACGAAAAAAAAGATAAAATGACATAAAATAGACAAACTATGAAAATTAAATTATAACTGTTATAACTGTTAATTATAACGTGTTTAAGACTCAATGTCATTGCCTTAGTCAGAACGGCATTCTTGTTGTGGACATTCTTAACGTATCTATCTTAGCCTCTCACTTAATCACTGCCTCAAGATAGCGCAACTAAATTTGGAAAAACCCACTCTAAATATCTTGGAAAGTTATTTAAATTTTTTAAGTACGCTTTGAGTAATTAATTACGTTTACAACAACATAATAAATTCTTCGAGTCTCTTGAATCGCAACACTCATTTCAACTATAACACCCAATTCAATCCCAAAACTCATTTCAATCATATCAACCACTTCAATCTCAACACTCATTTCAATCATATCAACCACTGCAATCACATCCAACTTCAACCAACCTACAACATCAACTTTCATGTTGTTGACTCAGAAATAACTTCTGATATCATTAAAATGCCTGCAACGTTGAAATTTTAAGTTGTTCGAAGTATGATTTGATTATTATTGTTATCGATTGGATATTTATGATTATTATTGTTATCGATTGGATATTTATGATTATTATTGTTAATGATTGGATATTTATGAATTTCGTTTTAGACAAATGTAATTTTTAGGATATTTATATATCTAATACATTTGTGGTGATTTCATAAATATGATTATAGTAATAAGTGATACTTAATCTTGACAATTTAAATATGTAGCCAATAATATTCACTTTATTCAATAATATCATGGTTACTCTCTGTTTTGGAGATGCAAATAATTTTTTACTCGAAAATGTAATTTAATTTTTAAAAAAATATATTGCTCATTTAATGCAAAACATGAAATTCATTTAACATCAAAAACATCATTCAAAACATTTAAAAAAAGATATATTCATCGAAAACATACTTGTTTGAATTTGAATTTTTTGAAATAATTAACAAATTTATTTTTGAAATTTCTCATAAATAATAGCTGCAGCCATGAGATGCCATTGAGAATTTTAAACCCAGTCAAACAGACAGACAGACAAAGAAATATATGGCCACCTAACCAGGTACCTCGTATTAAACTTGCATATGAAAGAAATAGTTATTATTATAACTTATTCTAACTTATTACGAATTTATTAATAACTCAATCTAATTTATTAAACTTGCATATGATAATAACTTATTATGAACTTATTAATAACTCAATCTAATTTAGTAAGCCCACTGGCTGCTCTAAGAATAGAATGATGCCCTTGAGCAATAAAATTCTGAAAAAATTAATTATTTATTTTACGGAGATAAATCGGGCTAAAATAATTGAGAAAACATTCAAACGATAAAAGATGAAATATGGAGCATAAATAGAAAATAAAGACTTTCTTAAAGTAAATTAAGCATTAATGGATTGTTCCTGATTTTATTATTTTTAATGTTTGACTTCGGAATAATTTCAATGTCTTCATGCACCTTATCGATGCTTTTCTTAACAATGTGCAGAATGTAATTGAGATAAACGTCGATAATTAGAGATTTTATTTATTTGTTTATTTTATTTATTTATTTATTTTATTAAACTTAACGACGTAATTTAGACTGATTGATCGATAATTGGAAATGACCAAAAGTATTTATGACCAAGTATTACTCAGTTATTATGATCAGGAATCAGTAGGTTATTATGGCCAGGTATTACTCAGGTATTTCCCAGGTTACAAAGAACAAGGCTTCAGGAGAACAAAGTTTCTTCGTAAAGCACTTGAAGCATCTAATTTCAAGTCTTTGTTGTCTTTGTCTTTGCAAACATCAACGCTAGGAGATAGGCATACAAAAGAAAGATCAATCATCATCATCATTATCACCAACGTCATCGTCATAATCATCATCATCATCATCATCATCATCATCATCATCATCATCATCGTCGTCATCACTAAAGTCCAGGTAGCACCGAGGTGTGCAGTCATAAATATTCATGAGAGTGCAAGTTATTTCCCGGACATCGTCAAAACAGGTTCAAGAAACCAATGAAGCAGAACCAGTTGCCATGACGATGGATTGAAGTCATGTCCGATCACTTTATTGCTGTCAACGTCCTACTGTTATTCCAATTATCGTTATTGTTATTATTATTATTATTATTATTATCATCATCATCATCATCATCATCATTATTATTATTACTATTATTATTATTATTATTATTATTATTATTAGTAGTAGTATTATTATTATTATTATTATTATTATTATTATTATTATTGTTATTTATAACATAATCAAATAGTATAACATCTTGATGGCACCAAGTTACCATAGGAACATCAATATTAAAATATTAATCTTTTATTAGTATATTTTATTATATTATCAGGTAAAGTCGTAATAGCAGGTTGTAAGAATCAGCATAATTACTTTAATTAAATTATTTTATTCGAAAGATGACTTACATTGATTGAAACATCTCACAAGGACAACAAAGTACTGAAAACCTCCGAGAATACAAAGATAATAGAATGAATAGAATGAATCAGCGAGCACATATTTTTGTCTGTAGGTGCAGAATTTAACTCTCAGGACAAAGCCGTAAAGGCGAGTAAACGTCGATGAATTGTCGATGAATTGTTGATGAATTGTTGATGATTGTTGGTGAAATGTTGGTGAAATGTTGAAGAATTGGTGATGAATTGGTGATAAATTGTTGAAGAATTGGTGATGAAACGTCTGCTCGAACAAAGAAAGTCGAAGTTGAATTGTTGGTGCAATGTTGAGGAATTATTGATGAATTGTCGATGAATTGTTGAAGAATTAGTGAAGAATTAGTGATGAATTGTTGATGAATTTATGATGAATTGTTGATGAATTTATGATGAATTGTTGATGAATTTATGATGAATTGTTGAAGAATTAGTGATGAAACGTCTACTCAAACAAAGAAAGTCGAAAACTGTTGACTCGAAACTTCTTCGAATCCGCTTCGAGTGCGAGGTTGAGAAGTTGAAAAGCAGACGACACGCTTCAAAATGTTCAATCACGTGACTCCGATGACATCTCGTGTGAGGCACGTCAAATGACGGCGTCAAAGTGGGAGCCTTTCTGACGTTCACAAAAACTGACAACAACGTCAAAAGTTTACCATGTAAGGATGAAAGCTTATAACAGTTTTAATAAAAATAATTTTAATATAAACAGTATTTAATACTTTTTAATATAAAATATAAGTATTCAATAAGTTTAAAAAGAGTATTAACAAAATTATTATTAAAATAAAAATTGATAAACAAATAATTTTAATAAAAACAGCTCTATTAAAAATAATTTTAATCAAATTAATTTGGAAAAGTTAATAAAAAAGGAAAAAGTAGAGCATTCAAGAGTAATGCATTGGCAAGTCATTAATGCATTAAAATCTCCATGGCAACCGTTCGGCGTGCAGTGAATCAGTGAATGACGGAAACTCAGGTGAATGGAGAGTGTGGAAGGAACATCAGTTTCCATGGAAACTGTTAAAGTGGACCAATGTATTCAATCCAGGTTGAATTGTTAATGAACAGGCAGTTAATAGCAGGCAGTGAGAGGCAGGTAGGTGGTTATTTATAGCTTCCAGTAATTGCAAAGATAATTTTAAAGATAATTTAACAGATAATCATCACACTCGCTCGCGTCACGCATACTTGACCTGGTAATCTTTGTATCATCAGCTGTAAACACGAATCTCTCGAACAAACAAACGCCGATGGCCGGGTGGTGATGATGATGATGATGATGATGATGATGGATGATGATGATGATGATGATGATGATGATGATGATGATGATGATGATGATGATGATGACGATGATGATGATGATGATGATGATGATGATGATGATGATGATGATGATGATGATGATGATGATGATGATGGATGATGATGATGATTGATGATGATGATGATGATGATGATGATGATGATGATGATGATGATGACGACGACGATGATGACGATGACGATGATGATGATGACGACGGTCAAGGTGAAATTTTAAAGGATTGTAAATGAATGACTTTTTTATTTGAAAACTAATGTTTCCAAGACAATTTAAAATTAATTCCTAAAATGGTTACAAGTTAATTCTTTTTTTTTAGAAGCTGTTCATAGGTTTTGAATAATATTTACATTTGGCGAATAGATTGCCATTCCAGCATTAGTTACCGCAATCAATCCATCATCGCGCCACTCTCATTTCGTAAACATTTGTAAACAAAATCCATCCAGGAGTTGAACATGTACAACGTCATGGAATAAAATGAAACATTTAATTACAAATTAACTCAAATATTATTCAAAATAATAAATCAAAAAAATTTTTTAATGAGGTAACAATCGACCCAAATGACCTTTTGATCTCTCCATCACGATTTCTATTCGTTGAAATGTATGTCACGTACAGCCAATGAAAAGCCTATTGCTCAATTCATGAAATCTAGGTCACCTAAGTGGGTCGGGTTAGCTTCGTGAATGTCAATGAATACAGGTGAATTCGAAATGCCACTCGACAGGTAAGCGATCACAAAAGATCACGAATGTTCGAAAGGCACACGATATTTGTGAATGGCGGAATTAACAGTGAGATGTGTAATTATTATTTAACTAATTAATTATTCAACTTTATAATAATAATAATAATAATAATAATAATAATAATAATAATAACAATAATAATAATAATAATAATAATAATAATAATAATAATAATAATAATAATAATAATAATAGTAGTAATAATAATAATGATAATAATAATAATGATAATATATGAGTCTCGTTACATTTTAAATTAGGTAAACAAACATTGTCTAGGTAAGGATACAATTTTGATGAAAGATGGAATTTGAAAGTAACTGAATACATTTTGATTCATTTAAATATTTCATTATTTATTGTTAGTTAATTCCGAGTAAAACCCACAACATTTCAAGGAACGCGTGGGACTTCGAGGAAATATGACACGATGTCTTGATCGATTATGATGATGATGATGATGATGATAATGGTGATGTTGATGGTTAGAAGTGTGACAGGACTGAGGATTACTATGAAATTGGTATCATCATCACAATCATCACCATCATCATCACAATTATGGGATTTTGTGGTGATTTTTCGACGAAACGTGTCGAATGGATTACTCAATGCCGAATATTCATCAGTAACAGGCACATGTGATGAAGATGACAACGACGATGATGATGATGAAAGCGAAAATGAGGATAATACTATAGTGATGAGGTAATAATGAAAAATATTAAGGATAAAATGCTGCTATCTAGAGGTAAAACTGTCGCAACAACGCTCAAGTGTTCTGCTACAAACAGGATTTCCGTTTGATCATAAATACTTTCCATTTATTTCAATCAATTCAATCGAACCTTAACGCATCAACCAAGACATGGATTGATTGGTTGATGGATTGTCTTCTCATTCACAATCAGGTCAAGTACGACCTGATTTATGTGGCGCCAATTAGGAGAATATTAACGAAAATAAGTAATATAAATTGTTTGTAAACATCTCAAGAGCCGATCACAGCCGAGCAAAGTGGATGAGAAATAACTTTGCCGAGGTCACATTGCAAGGTCACGAGCATCAATTTGACTTGTTTTTTTGGTTCATTTCGTTTTCGTTTTTTTAACAAATTTTCTTTTTCTACATGCTATGGTTGCCGTAAATTAAATACGATTTGTTTTAGATTTTCTTCAATTCTCCCTTATTTACTTTCTATTCAACTTTTTTTTCATAATCTGAATTCATTTATTTAAAAACTCTGAACTTAAAATTGAAATATATCAATATAATCATCATAACATAGCTTATATTACAGGTGATATATGAATCTAATTATCATAACATAGCTGATATCAAAGGTGATATATCAATATAATTATCATAAAATAATTGATATCAAAGGTGATCACAAGAAACATAATCTCCAGTCAACTTGAAATTAAGTACGAGAAGAGGTTGCTTCAAAAAGAACTTTCCCAAACGCCAACAGTGGCCACCCACTGGTTTCACTGCAATTAATCTTTTTGTTCAAACTCTCAATTACCTACTTCTGTGTGACGTTACTTTGTGCTATTATAGGGTTATTACTATTGTATTTGATTAGTAATTTTTGTAATTTTTTAAGATAGTTCATTAAATAAAGAAAATATGAATGAAATAATAATAATAATAATAATAATAATAATAATAATAATAATAATAATAATAATAATAATAATAATAATAATATAATAATAATAATAATAATAATAATAATAATAATAATAATAATAATAATAATATAATAATAATAATACACTATTAAAAATAAAAATAATTCCACACAGACATGGAACAGGACAAGAAATAATCCGACAGCACAGGACAATGCACGAGCATACAAATTACACAATCTCAATCAACTGCAACAACAACAACAACAACAGCCACAACCAATACTTATGTAATCACAACATTGCAGTCGTCACGTGCACACCGAAGCATCTCAAACCACGCACACAGCAGCAAAACCAACCAACCTTTCCATCCTCGGATGCTGAGGAAATTTCGTGTCCATCGAAAGGATTCCACTTGATGCACGTGATTTTTTTGCTGTTCACGCAAATCTTCGGAAGGTTTGCATCGGTTTTTCCAGTCTGAAAAAGACATCATCGAATCATCATCGTTGTTGTAAAAAGTGTCAATGATGACATCATCATCGTCGTCATTATTGTCACTATAACTGCTACCATCATCGTTACTATCGTCGTCATCATCATCCTTCACATCGTCGTCATCGTCATCATCATCATTCACATCAAATGTCATCATAGAAAGCATAATTGTTTCCACGTTTGTAATTGTTTCCTACAAAACAGAGATTCGATCATAGCGAATATCCTGCATTAGGATCACAAACAACACAAATAATACAAACAGCATAAACAATACAAACAATATAAACAATACAAACAAGATAAACAATACAAACAAGATAAACAATACAAACAGCACAAAGAATACATGAAAGGGCCAGTTATCATAATTGATAGCATTTCTTGTTATTGTTGCTGATATTCTTCAGTTAATAAAAAATATTAACTATTTAATAATTAGTTAAATAAATTGCAAAGAAATTAATGGAATTGTTAATGATATTGATGGCTAGGATGAAGATGACTCATGTGCAATACAAATCATCATTAAATGCTCATTAAGATTTGGGTCATTGGTACAAAGTCTTGTTTTAAAGCAGGTATGAAAGCGTTCATAAATTATGATAATTTATGTTAATCAACGACGACATAAACAACAGTCTCAGCTCCAGCAACTTCTTTTGATGATTCCGTACATTTGATTATTTCATCATTTCAGAAAAATGTCGAATTAGTTTTAAACTTTTTCCACGTAAACATGAAACATTTGAGAAAAATTGAAAACTTTTCTAAGATCTGAAGCATCTGAAATCTGATACCTCCCCTACGTGGGCTATAAATAAACCACTCATCATCATCATCTTCATCATATTCATCGTCATCATTATCATCATCGCCATCAAACTGAATTGTAAACAAAATGTCTTTTAAAGCTTTCAATGCATGCGAGTTATCATCATTTATCAGAAAATTAATTATAATGTAGTTGATTAAACTTTTAGAGCATCATCATCAGTATCGCCAGTAGCGTCCACCAAGAATTGTCCACCTTGAAATAGTTTTTTTTAATCCCCAATTGATTTATTTTAATTTTAAATGATATTCTAAAAAAACATAAACCTAATTTCCCTGTGAATGAAAACACAGAAAGCAAGTAAGATTTGTTGAGAGTTCAAAATCAAAATCGTTGTACGTAATTCGCATTAACATATTTCACCATGATATTAACATATCTTATATTAACATTAACATTAACATTAACATATTTACATTAACACACTTCACATTAACATATTTGCCAATATATAATTCTTTACTAGTATTTAATCATTATCGCCAATGCAACCGTCATCACCATCTTCTTCATCAACATCATAATCTATTGACAAGCAAAATATTGCTTTTATGGTCGTATTTCTAGCAGCCGGATATAATCTTTCTGCGCATTTTATTAGAATTTCTTAACAAATCATTTTAAAAGGGAACTATTATTAAATAACTTACAAACAATTTATTAAAGAATAAAAAATTAATAAAAATTATCTACTAATAAACATAATAAATTAAACAACTTAACAAGTCAACAAATAACTCCAAAACAAAAGACAAAAATCCTGCCTTCTCAATTGGAACGACGACAAAGCAGGTTGATCCTTCGAGGACGACCGCCAAAAAGTTCTCATTGACAGTCAAAAGTTCGTCTGAATCCGTGGAGAAGAATTCAAGTCCTTCGAGGAATTTCTCTTTCCTCAGCGTCCCTCCTCCTGCCTGGGACTTGGATTTCGGCAGAAACATCTGCATGAATTGAATGGATGGATGGATGGATGGATGGATGGAATCGTGGATGTACTGCATTAATTCATTCCATGCAAGTTTAGCCTCTTGTTTGAGACGAAAAGGCTATTATTGTTTTTATCAATTCGATTAATCGCAGTTTAAGAATCTTTCTCAGATGAAAGCAAGGTCGTGAAGAGAAAACTGTTAGTATCACAGACACCAGTAAAAAAAAAACTGCTTCAAAACAATCAAACGAGTGCAGACATGCAAATATTTTTGCGACAATCTTGCTTTAAAAAAAAGTTGCCAATAATTGTCCTTGAATGGCGACAAATGGGTCCCTGAGACTGAGAATCAATCGAACGATTGCAGCTGCGTTTCAACCGAGTTTCGGTCAGACTTTCTATCGCATTTTGCACTGAAAATCGAACAAAATCGCAGTAAACCGAACAACACCGATCGAGTGCAATGTCTCACAAAAGTGTAGTTAAATGAAAGCCACTCGTCTTTGTTTTATAAATTTACAAATGCTTGAAATTACTTCAGCGTGCGTTGAGTCAAATCATTTCGCAAGCTGAATCTAATGAGTGCTTGAAAATAACAATAATAATTATAATAATAATAATATTGACAGTAATAATGATAATAATGATTATTAGTCAGAAAAATAAAAACACTATTCATTTGTTTAGTCAATGATACTCCAACTGCCACAATACAGCTTAAAAATTATTATTAATGTTAACCCATTTGTATTCATATTATTATTATTATTGTTTATTATTTATTATTAATATTTGTTGGCGTAAAACGATTAATGTCAGCAACTGATTGATGGTTGATCCAGGAAGCTTCTTTCATCTCGAAAATGGGACTTGGAACACTTTTAATGTAGGAACTCTGTGACAGACTGTGCAAGACAGACGTCTTTATTATTATTATTATTATTATTATTATTGTTATTATTATTATTATTATCATTATCATTATCATTATCATTATCATTATCATTATCATTATTATTATTATTATTATTATTATTATTATTATTATTATTATTATATTATTATTATTATTATTATTATTATTATCATTATCATTATTATTATTATTATTATTATTATTATTTCATTCATATTTTCTTTATTTAATGAACTATCTTAAAAAATTACAAAAATTACTAATCAAATACAATAGTAATAACCCTATAATAGCACAAAGTAACGTCACACAGAAGTAGACAGACGTCTTTATTATATTATTATTATTATTATTATATATTATTATTATTATTATTATTATTATTATTATTATTATCATTATCATTATCATTATCATTATCATTATCATTATCATTATCATTATCATTATTATTATTATTATTATTATTATTATTATTATTATTATTATTATTATTATATTATTATTATTATATTATTATTATTATTATTATTATTATTATTATTACGTTATTAATATTACGTTATTAATATTGTTATTGTGACTATTATTTATTGACGTAGCCAGCATGTTGTTAAGTTACACGCACTCGCTATTCTAGTTTTTTTTTATGTTCTTAATTTTTATTTAAATCAGGTTTGTAATTGTTTTGCTAATATTGAACAATGAACATGGTCATGCAAGAATTTAATCTAAAAACATATTAATTGGGGTTTAGGTTTAGAAGGTATTAAGTGCTATTTAAACAAGTAATATATAATAATATAAAATTCAATCGTGATAATAATTGCGTAGTCAGTTGTCAAATCATGATAGTGATTGCTTAGCAAAGATTTTTAGGCTAAGACCTTTTTCAAGCTTTTAGCAAGCCCGACAGTATCTAGACAATGCAGATCAATTTACAGACCATTGGGAAAAAAGCGATCACGATACAAGAAACATCAAGATACATTTAAATACTGTCCTGACTAACATATCAGCTTTTAGCGGGTTTTGACAGGAAGTTGCATACAAATCAATTTTTGTTTAAAGCAATCGATCAGTCAACCAGCCAATCAATCAATCAGTTGTGGAATGATCTTCCCAGATGTATTCTCGTTTTACACGAATTGTAAGAGAGAGAGTACAATTTCATGCAGAAACATGACATTGAGAAGTGTTCAGCTGAACGAACAAGCATGCTGTGATGTTAGTCAAATGTTGTTGTAATAAAATGTTGTTGTATAAAATGTTGTTGCAATAAAATGTTGTTGTTACTTCTCTCTTGAAATTGGACCATCTCTGCAACAAGTTCCCGATGGTAGTCAGTGGTTTTTTCGAGAGCATTTTATTAACGCGCTGAAACGATTTAATTCAGTTATCTCCACGGTTTCAGAATTAACAAATTAATTAACGAGAAAATAACAAAAAGAATAAAAATTCAATTTAATCAAAAAGTAAATAAATGAATGACAAATAGATACATGACAAACAGGAAATTACAAACTCAGCATCAAACGACAAAAGCCAGCTCAGGAATCCAATCAAGTGGAACAATCCACGAACGAATGAATCCTAATTCCCATATCCCAGCTCCACGAGAAACAAGCGTATCTCGTTCTCATCTCCGAAAGATAAATAAACTAAATAAATGCACCACGTAAGCGTTTAATGCATCATGTAATGTTTGATAATGAACTCCATGCATATTAATGTACACGATCAGCTGTTTCTTACGTTGTTAGCAATCCTGTACCATGGCTCTAAACCACTTCGCTTCACCACTGAATCCAGCTAAAAACGGCTCGCTGATCAGATTAGCTGGAAATTCCTTCGCTCGGAAAGTTATTTCCAATCTTGTGTTTATCCGAGATAAAATGTGCCGACGGAAGCAGATGAAATATTTTTGTTCGACTTAAAAAGTAAACTGATGTCCTACAAAATTCGAAATTGATTTTCTATTTATACAAGCTAACTATCTCCTTAAAAATGTAACCTTTTACGAATTCAAACTTTCAAATTCAACTCAAACGCGCTCAACTGGCTACTAAAACTGATAACAACGAAGACAAGAGAGCTTTATAATAGCGGACGACTTGCGCGCGTCGTGCGTGTTGTAGTACGATTGTCGGTGTCTTAATATTCCTACAAACAACCAGAATCAGCAAAGTGTCTCCTACGCAAACTTGAATGGCCCATTCATGCGAGTGGCTACTAAGAAGCTCCACAAATGTTTCAAACTTTTGAATCATCGATTTCATTTGGCCGCTCGACACTCAGAATCCGAATTTATTAGGATTGTAGAGTTAAAACGACTTTTAAACTTGAATTTTAATTTATTTCGGCCTCACAGCATCCATTTTAAATTAAGATTTTTAATGCGATCATCATGTCGATTACTCATCGTTCAAAAACTCAAAGATCGAAATGACAGGATGTGGAACATGCCAGTCTTAGGGGAGATTTTGAATCAACACTCTAAGTTACTATCTTAAGGAATTCCTAAAGTGGTTAATCGATTCTTTTAGTAGGAAGTTGTGCTTTTCAATCAATACGATTGGTTGGTTAGTTTCATGTTTCAATCATGTTCAATCATCTCGATTTTGGACAAAAGATAAACGATGATGAATGAACTAGCGAACCATCAATGGTTTCTATAATTATTTCAAATCTTTTAGACATTGATTGACATTTTGTAGACAGAAAAATGAATTTTGAGAGGTATTAATCATTTGTTATAGTTAACATGTTACATTTATATTTATTATTTGTATATTGTCAGCACGGGTTAACCCCTCGCAGAAACAATAACAATATTTAGTTACATTTAAATTAACATTTAAGGACTGATTAAATCGAACACTTAAACGTGCAATGACTTTCCAATAACAGTACAATCGAATTGACACAATGATGGGCGTAAGGAACGTTGTTTGATCGAACAGAAACAATCAACCTGTCGATCTTTCGGCGGGAAAGATTAGAATTCATTAGTTCCTTCTTTCACTAATTTCGTTTTAAATCCTTTCTTGAAGAAGTTTTTGATTTCCTCGGTATCCGTCCTTAAGACGATGGGTTTTGAAATTCTGAGACTATTTTCCGACGGGCCTCGTCTTCTGACATCCTTTTTCCTCCTCGATCGCGTCTTCTTCGTCAATTCTCGTAAACCCTTCAGCTTGCCTTCGTGCAGACAATCGTTTGTAAAATCATTCTCCTGGTTGACTTCTTTCTCGTCGCATTCATCTTCTCTTCGTCGGTGCAATTTCCTCTTCTGTTTATTTTCCAAATTTATTTTTGACGATCCTATCAAATAGTTTACAGGACCAGCCTTGTACCAGTCGTATCTCTGCTGCTTTGTAGGTATCAGATGGTTGAGATCGTGTTCCTCGGATGAACTTTTTCCTATCTGAAATTTTCGCTTCTTTTTGCTTCCGTTTCCGATTTTGAGAGGAAAGTCGTTTGTTTTGCTTCCATTGAGCAATGCATTTGTGATTGAATTATCTGCAAATTGTAATCATTTACTTATTATTAATAAATTAATGAGGGAAGGATTGACTGAGCGAATGAATGACTTTTTGATCGTAATTGGTAATTGGACAAATGTCTTATCGATGGGCTTTGAATATTATTTTTAATATTTACATTGCTAATTTATTATTATCTAAATTATTATTAAATTTTAAGAAGTTGTTAAAGGTCTAAATTCTAGAAATATATTCTGAGGTGACCTACTTTTATTAAATTCACCGTTGAAACGTTGCTTTTGTCTTCTGTCAGTTTTGAGGCCTGAGATGGCTCTGTTCAGTTTGTCGTAATTGTTGATAGAATACCGATGTCTGAAGTGCGATTTATCGTAATCATAAACACTCCCACGAACATACATACCATCATGAATAAACATATTATCGTGAACATGCATACTATCATGAACATACACATTATCGTGAACATTTCCTTGTCCTGTCTGCTTCATAAGATTGATTTGTTGAATGAGTTTGTCACTGGCAACTTCTTTTGAATTAAGAAAGCCTTTCCTCTGCTGTTCTGATGAGTAAGCATCAGTTTTGTCATTTCCTTGTGGATTTAAAGCGGTGGTTCCCCCAAACTCGTCAGTTTCATGGATTTCAGTGGGTGACCAGGGCTGGTGGGGCGTGGTTGTCAGGTCGGCAATTTTCTCGTATCGATATTTTTTTGCTTTTCTTTCTTTCTGCTCTGAATCTTTGAAGAACTTTCTCTTCATCTTTTTGAAAAATAAATTTGTTAATGAAAATTAGCAAAAAAAAAAAAAACTAATTTAATTTGAATTAATGAGAAATCGCCATCAAGAGTACTTAACGCGTACCTCATTCGCCTTTTTTGCAATGATGAGCTTCCAAATTAAACAGGATAATCTAATTCGAAAAAAATCACATTACACAATTATAATTAGGTATTCTTAAATAATTTTCAATTAAACTGAAAAGTTGAAACCCACACCAGAACAGCACAGGATAAGGACAGGAGAATGATCACGATGGCCATGTTATGATGCACCTCTTGAGAAATGTAAATCGTGGAATGTAATATGTTATTAAGTTATTATTATTATTATTTTTATTTTAATAATCCCTTAATTATATTTTATCATTCATATCCAATTATTCCTTTACCATCGCCAGGGCGGGCATTTCTGTTTCCTCTTAGTAGTTAGCAAAAGAAATTCATCGTGACCTCTAGTGAGTAAACTGAAGAACTGATAATTATTAATTAATAATTATAATAATATAACGCAATATGTTGATGTCTATTGCTTATCGGCCTACAAACAGCTGCGCGGTTTGTGTTTATTATTTTGAGAAACGTCAGATATCAGAAAGATATTCGATGTTCAAACAGTTTTTGTTCTACTGTTTTTTTCCAGTTAATTTGATAATGCACTGCCTAAATTCAGAAGACGTTTGGTTGTAGTTTGGGCAAATAAATGACTTTTTTTTAAATATCAATCGAAATGCATTCACTCAATAAAGTTGGTCGATTCAATTAAATAACTGTACAACGACATAATGGAATGTAACTTCAACGATAATAATACTACTAATAAAAAAAAATAGTAATAATAAAATCATTAATAATAGTACGAATTTATGACATAATGCAGAAGGAGATACAGTGAGACACTGCCATGGTCTTTACAAATTCCAAAAAACAGTTTTCAAACAGCTTTTGGAGAAATTGTCTCACTTTGTGGTTCAAGTTTTGAACACTGAAATGTTTTAGGAAAATATTCCTTATGGGTTCGCATCCTTGTCTTTCTTGAGCTTTTGAGAGGAAGATTTTGCCGCTCTGGATTTCTTTTCTGATAAAATAAATGAAATCATCAATATTATTTAAGAACATTCTAAGAAATCAATTCAGATCAGAAATACCTGAATCTACAAGATCTGGTTTAGAAGTTTTAGATTTTGTTTTCGTTGCTTCGGAGTCAGGCTTTGAAGATTTTGGTTTCTTCGTGCCAGACCCTTGAAGATCAAGTTTAGACTTCTTTGAGGATTCTTCACGCTGGAGCTTAGAGGACTTTGATTTCTTTAACGCGAGGTCTTCAATGACTCGTTTATCTTTAAGTCTCTTTGAGGAATCTTGAACGTCAAGCTTTGAAGGTTTAGAATTTTTTAAGCTTGGATCTGCAAGATCTTGTCTTGTTTTGCTTTTCCTTAATGAATAATCAGCATCAGGCCTTGAAGCTTTAGACTTTTTTAAATTAGGATCTGAAAATTGTTGCTTATCTTTAGATTTGTTAAAGCTAGAATCTTGAAGATTGTGCCTCGCCCTAGATTTCTTTAATGAATCCTCAACATCCAGCTTTGAATCTTTAAATTTTTTTACACTAGGATCTCGAAGATCTCGCTTATCTCTAGATTTTTTTAGGGTAGGATCTTGAAGATCTCGCTTATCTCTAGATTTTTTTAGGGTAGGATCTTGAAGATCTCGCTTATCTCTAGATTTTTTTAGGGTAGGATCTTGAAGATCTCGCTTATCTCTAGATTTTTTTAGGGTAGGATCTTGAAGATCGCGTCTTGCCTTTTTTAAGGAATCTTTAGAGTCAAGCTTTGAAGGCTGAGATTTATTTGTTCCAGAATCTACCAATTCAGGTCTCGAAGGCTTAACTTTCTTTGGAGCTTCTTGTTCAAACCTCGAGGTTTTAGGTTTTTTTGTCACTGAATCGTCTCGATCCAGCTTTGGAGATTTGTATTTCTTTGCAGTAGAACCGTCGTTTTCATTCTTGGAAGCCACAAATTTCCTTTTAACGGCAGCAGACTGAAAGTTGGAAGGAATTGTAATCATTAATATGCTACGCGCTGAATCATGGGAGAAATAAAATAAAATAATAAATAAAAAAAAATAATATGTTACAATTGCATTACAACTTTTTATTGTAAACATTACCGGATGCATTCGCTTTGCAGTAAATTATAACCGATATACTGGCACTACGATGTTTTAAATTCGTTATTATACATTTTCGTGAGCTTGCAAATAAAATATCATCTAATAATAGCTGCACATAAGATTAATTAGAAATAATCTTTTTGTAAATTTGTCAAGAACCACCGCCGGAGTTTGTGGATCTATTTTTGGAGCGGGAAACGATTTTTTAACAGTCGTTTCGTCCAATTCGTCTTCGCCAGGCATGATTTTTCTTGTTTGTTTCGTTCCATGGGAAGACCTGGCTGTTACGAAACGCCTTTTGTAATTGCATTTGCATTTGTGATTCTATTTGTATTTGCATTTGCATCTATAATTGTATACGCACTTGAATTTACAATTGTATTTTTTATAATTTGTTTTTATTTACAACGGGAATAGCATTTGAGGATATTACAAATAACCAACTAGTTATCACTATTTCAGTCGAATTACAATAAATTACTCACTGTTGTGCACTGACCACATGGCCAAGACACGCTCGCGAGAGTCTCGCAACATCTCAGCATCATCAGAAAGCTTCGAAGGTTGCTTCGAATCCGATGCTGCCCTAGCTCTTTCCATCAACCTTTTGTTGACCAAATTTCGACTTTTGTCCAAAATTTCTGACACGCTCGGATCGATTGTTTGTATAAATGCGAGATCTTCTGTGTCTAAAGAGCTGACTGGACTGACATGTTTTTGGAAGAATTTATACTTTGGCACGGTGCCGATGCTTTTGCTTGGGTCTGGTTGAAATTTTAAAGGCCTTTTCAATGACAAGGGCCTCAGAGTGTTCTATATAATAAAATAAATATGTTCAAGTTAATCAAACTTTTAAACTAGTATTTAGTGAAGTTAATAATAGTATCTTAATTTATTAATAAATAAATAATTATTTTATTATAAACTATTTATCACCATATATAAGTAGCTTAGTCGTACTAGTTGTGTAATTCAAATAAATATTACTTATCGTATTCTGTCGAGTTGTCGCAATACTTTCAAAAATATTATAATTTTAATATACATTTAATTGTTAATTTAAAACATATAAGAATAAATTAATAAATATAAATTATGGTAACACAAACTTTACGATCTAATGAATATTACAAATAAGGCGACTTTGTTAATTTTGTCACCTTAAATTACATAAATATAATTTCTAGCAAAGGGTGAATTATTAAAATTATAAGTAAAAATTATTAAAAGTAAAAATTTTTTTTAAATAATAACAAACGCAATCAACCCTATCAGATGTCGAATACTGGATTCGTCTTCTGAAAACCCAATTCAATAACCTGATAAAAATAGTTTACTTTATTGATTAGTTAATAAATAAAATAAAGTTAACTATTTCCTTACCAAAAAGTAAATCCAAGGAGACTAAAACTTGTGAAAACATAAGCAATCAGACCTGAAGACACTGGTTCGAAAATTTCAAAATGATCACAATATAAATATAAATGAATATGAACATATAAATGAAACTACATAATTAACAAAATAGCATCATGGATTGCACGATATTGTTTACAAAATCTTCTGATTCTAAGATAACTTAATAATAATAATAATAATTAATGCAAATAAATTTGATGATATAATAGTAATTACATAAAAACTCACTTCTACTATCCCACAAACTTGGGTGGTCGTTTTTGAAAGCATGGATTACAATGCAATCGTCAGAACATCGTGAAATAGTAAAACATTAGGCAACAATATTATTAGATATTATTATTATTATTAGATAACAATATTATTGGGTAATAATATTATTAGGTAACAATATTATTAGGTAACAATATTATTAGGTAACAATATTATTAGGTAACAATATTATTAGGTAACAATATTATTAGGTAACAATATTATTAGGTAACAATATTATTAGGTAAAAATAACAAAAAATAGTTAATGATTGGAATAGCGTGATTCAAACATTTGTAACGCGGGAGTTTATTTATGTTTACGAGGCTACGCAACCAACGAAATAAAAGAAGTGGATCTGAATTTTTTTAATAAAAATGTATTTTAATAAAAGAATTTAAATAAAATAGGTGGATTTGGCTTAAGTAAGTTTAACAATTTTAACTAAGTTACTAACGGTTGTAGCATAAAGCTTAATTAAGAATATTAAGTTTTACAAAGCATTTAAAAGTTATTTCAGTTTCTAAAATAGAAATGAATGATCATGTACGTGTAAAAAAATCAAATTACTGTTACGTAACAGCATGTAAACTCTAATGCTACCTTTACATATTTTAACAAGACATTTTGTTCTGATATATATGAAATAAATCACTTTAAAACCAGCCTCAGCTTTCAACATCTTCTTTGAAATCTTCAGTTCTAATCTTTGTTTTTATAGTAGTTTAAAGTTCATCTTAGTTGGCAGGGATTAATTTTTAATTCAGTTAATTATATTTAATTACAGTTTTAATTTAATTATTAAATATTTGAACCTTAAATTGAGTAATACTTTTACGAGACAGCATTTCATCTTATCTAAGGTCTTAAGAGGCCTCTGTCTGTGACTCTGCGATAAGATGTTTGATGTTCTGATCACTTTTAATTCGTCTGTTTTTTATGTTCACTGGAATAGAGTTTTACGTATCTCTCTTGTTTGAAATATTTATGTTTCAGCTTTTGGAATTTCTCAACTTATGAAGAAAAAGTTATTAATAAAATAAATAGTTATTAAGTAAATTTAACCGAATTAATAACAAATCCTTAAAAAATCAATAATTTATCAAAGCAAGAATACTTAAATCAACTTACAAATTATTCAATTCAAAACAAATGTGAATGTTAACCATGAGGAGCTTCCATATAATGAAATAATGTAACATATTAATATAATATGTAATATTAATATAAAAATATAATATGTAATGATATTATGCAATAATATTTAATTATACAAAGTCCTCCTTACACTGAAACTTCATCGCACACGGATTAACTCCAGCAAGGAATTATTTCTTTGGGAATGTTTCCTTCCAATTTCTTCTCGAACTCCAGGAAGGTTTTTTTTTCTTTTCCACTTCCCGAGGGCAGACAAAAGGAGGAGAAGAGTTTTAATTTGGCTCCGATCAAATCGAATACTTAACACTTAATCGAATACTTGAACGATAACTTGAGCTCCACTGACTCTTACGGGGCAATAATAATGCACGTATTATTATTATTATTGTTATTGTTATTATTATTATTATTATTATTATTATTATATTATTATTATTATATTATTATTATTATATTATTATTATTATTATTATTATTATTAGATAACAATATTATTGGGTAATAATATTATTAGGTAACAATATTATTAGGTAAAAATAACAAAAAATAGTTAATGATTGGAATAGCGTGATTCAAACATTTGTAACGCGGGAGTTTATTTATGTTTACGAGGCTACGCAACCAACGAAAGAAAAGAAGTGGATCTGAATTTTTTTAATAAAAATGTATTTTAATAAAAGAATTTAAATAAAATAGGTGGATTTGGCTTAAGTAAGTTTAACAATTTTAACTAAGTTACTAACGGTTGTAGCATAAAGCTTAATTAAGAATATTAAGTTTTACAAAGCATTTAAAAGTTATTTCAGTTTCTAAAATAGAAATGAATGATCATGTACGTGTAAAAAAATCAAATTACTGTTACGTAACAGCATGTAAACTCTAATGCTACCTTTACATATTTTAACAAGACATTTTGTTCTGATATATATGAAATAAATCACTTTAAAACCAGCCTCAGCTTTCAACATCTTCTTTGAAATCTTCAGTTCTAATCTTTGTTTTTATAGTAGTTTAAAGTTCATCTTAGTTGGCAGGGATTAATTTTTAATTCAGTTAATTATATTTAATTACAGTTTTAATTTAATTATTAAATATTTGCCCCTTAAATTGAGTAATACTTTTACGAGACAGCATTTCATCTTATCTAAGGTCTTAAGAGGCCTCTGTCTGTGACTCTGCGATAAGATGTTTGATGTTCTGATCACTTTTAATTCGTCTGTTTTTTATGTTCACTGGAATAGTGTTTTACGTATCTCTCTTGTTTGAAATATTTATGTTTCAGCTTTTGGAATTTCTCAACTTATGAAGAAAAAGTTATTAATAAAATAAATAGTTATTAAGTAAATTTAACCGAATTAATAAAAAATCATTAAAAAATCAATAATTTATCAAAGCAAGAATACTTAAATCAACTTACAAATTATTCAATTCAAAACAAATGTGAATGTTAACCATGAGGAGCTTCCATATAATGAAATAATGTAACATATTAATATAATATGTAATATTAATATAATAATATAATATGTAATGATATTATGCAATAATATTTAATTATACAAAGTCCTCCTTACACTGAAACTTCATCGCACACGGATTAACTCCAGCAAGGAATTATTCCTTTGGGAATGTTTCCTTCCAATTTCTTCTCGAACTCCAGGAAGTTTTTTTTTTCTTTTCCACTTCCCGAGGGCAGACAAAAGGAGGAGAAGAGTTTTAATTTGGCTCCGATCAAATCGAATACTTAACACTTAATCGAATACTTGAACGATAACTTGAGCTCCACTGACTCTTACGGGGCAATAATAATGCACGTATTATTATTATTATTGTTATTGTTATTATTATTATTATTATTATTATATTATTATTATTATTTTATTATTATTATTATTATTATTATTATTATTATATTATTATATTATATTATTATTATTATGATTATTATTATTATTTTATTATTATTATTATTATTATTGTTGTTGTTGTTGTTGTTGTTGTTGCCGTCGTCCTCGTCGTCGTCGTTTTTGTTGTTGTTGTTGCTGTTGTTGTTGTTATATTATTATTTTATTATTATATTATTATTTTATTATTATTATTATTATTATTATATTATTATTATATTATTATTATTTTATTATTATTATTATTATTATTATTATTATTATTATTATTATCGTTATTATTGCAAAAACATTCTAGATAATTGTCAAGTATTAATGAAGATGACGATTGTGATGTTGATGATATTTCTTTCTCAAACACTTCATTAATAACTCGCCATCTTTTCGCTGACACCTCACCCGTGTTCACTGTCCGTCCACAAGTAATAATAAATTATTAACACATAGTCTCGATTCAAAACAATTTCACAGTGTTTCTGACGAAAATGGCTATGGATTTCTGTTTGCTATTTGACTGTTTATGTGAAGATTGTAACTGAAGTTTGTAAATAAAGAAATGACAATCTTATGTCCTTCATGTCATCACCATCACCATCATAGTCATCGTCATTATCACCATCTTAGTCATTGTCATTATCATCATATTCATCGGCATCATCATCATCGCTTTGATATTTTTGCCGTCTGGGAATCCATTCAGGCATAAAATAAAGCGACAAAGTCATGCAAGTGATGTTTTGTCCTCATCTTCCACGCATCACTGACTTCTTGACCTCTGGAGGCCACGTACTGTCTTATTTGTCTTGATTGCCTCCATTCACTGTTCTTCTTGTTATTATTATTATTATTACTATTATTATTACTGCTGTTAGTTTTATTACTAATATTATTGTTAGTATTATTATTAATTGACATTTATTAAAATTATGACCTATCAAGATGTCATCTAACTGTTCAAAATTCAAAAGTTTGGTATTCACAAATGAAATTCCAAGTAAATATTTATTTATATATTTATTTATATATATATATATATATTCTTATATATTAATGATAATTTAAGAAAATGTTGTTGAAACTGTTGTTGTTGTTGTTGACAATTTCAGGTCATGCCCTCGCATTGAAAGTTCTTTCGTGTGGACAAAACATGATATGTATGATAAGCAACATCGGACACAAATCCAAAGAATAAATAAAAAAAATGTAGAATCCACAAAACACGTGTTGAGCAATGCAATTAAGTCTCCTCCTTTAATAAACCAAATAGAGAAAACTTTGAAAACTTTAATTTTTCTCTGCGGGCTAGATAGTTGCCCTTTTCTTGAATATCACAGTTTTGTCAATTAGGCCCTGTCCACATGAATAAACTTGAGCATCGCATTTCAACCGAGGTCCAACCAAAGTTTATGTAAACAAAAGACAGGTAGACAGAACCTAAGGACAGGTATTTTTTTTACATAGTACATCTTGAAAAAATTCTAAGTATTGTAAGTACTTTTCATTAATCGAATTAAAATATGTTTCTTAAAGTTTAGCCTGGAAGCCAAAATGATTCCTAAATCTGAAACATTTTTTCTCCATTATTGATATTTTTGACCATAAATTCGTAATATATTAGTTTTTATTTTTATTTATGTCATGCGTCAATGTTTAAATAGTAACATTGGCCAAAATTAAATTTTATCTGCCGTTTATTGAACCATTTTCTGTTTTTATTAAATTTAAATACAGTCCTCTTTTATCTTAAATAATTTCAGTTTTCCACCTTTTACATTTTTTCGTTATTGTTATTATTATTTTTACAATTTTTGGAAATTAAAGAAAGTCTTTTCCTTATTATGGCCTCACTGTCAGTGACGATGATGATGACGACGACGATGAAGCTGATAGCTTCCGGTCAAACGTTGCCATAGAGATGTCTGCTGATAATTCCGACCATTGACGTGAAGATGAGGATGATGACGAAGAGGAATTCAAACCTCGAGCAGTAAATGGAGGCTCTTAAAATGATCACGTGCTACTGAATGATGGAGAAGAATTGAAGGATAAATATTATGGAAGAAGAATGGATGGGTGGGTGAATGGATGGATGGATGGAATGGATGGATGGATGGATGGATGGATGGATGGATGGATGGATGGATGGATGGATGGAATGGATGGATGGATGGATGGATGGATGGATGGATGGATGGATGGATGGATGGATGGATGGATGGATGGATGGATGGATGGATGGATGGATGGATGGATGGATGGATGGATGGATGGATGGATGGATGGATGGATGGATGGATGGATGGATGGATGGATGGATGGATGGATGGATGGATGGATGGATTGGATGGATGGATGGATGGATGGATGGATGGATGGATGGATGGATGGATGGATGGATGGATGGATGGATGGATGGATGGATGGATGGATGGATGGATGGATGGATGAATATTTTGATGGATGACGAGTGAATGGTTGGTTGACTATCGACGCAGCCATGTAACTACGAGCTCAATTCAATGCTGCCTTCCTTATTGATCTCACTCTGCTTTCTGATTTTTCTGACAAAAACACTGCCGGAGAAAACATTTAAAAGCTAATTATTCTTCTATGTTTATCTTTAAAGAGATATTATTATATATTAATAAATATTTTCTTTCTAAAGTTCTGATTTTTCATTCAAACATTCAAATATTCATCCATCCAGCCATCTCTAGTCTTTTCATTCAGTGCAGATCATCAAATTCGTTTCCATCCTCAAAAAGTCTCCGAAAGATTTGCTTGAACAAATCCGACGAGATTTGAATTTAATAATTCTTTTCCCAGCTTTGTCCACGCGAACATCTTTTCATTCATCCGTACATCCATCTATCCATCCAGTGGAGATCAATTGTCACGTGATTTTGAGTTCAGCCAATCGGAGCTCAGTCCATCTCCGGCGGCAGTTTGGTTTCCTCATTTGAATTGGACCTCCTTTCCAGCAGGTTCTCGTTTTTCACTCTTCCATGAGGTGGCATGTTGTTCAAGTTGATGCGATCCATTTCAGTTTTACTTTCCAGCGATGGCTTGACGCTTGTTTTGTCGCCTGTGGTCGTTGGCGCGTTACTCAGGGGATCTTGGTCCGCCTTTTTAGATGCCTTTTGCTGCTTTTCTGCCGCCTCTGAGCCAAACGTAGACGAATTCTGAGCATTGAGATTCGAATCTGCATGGTCGACCTTCTTCCATACGTTTCTGTGCCTCTCGCAGAGATATCTTCCATCTTCCTGCTTGTAGAACTTGGCTTGAGGTCTGACCTGCTGACCGTCAGCGACACTCTTCTCTTCTGCGATGGTCGCTGTTCTGAGCAGAGGCTTCGAGGAGTCGCCTTTGTTCGTGCTGATCGACAGGGATGCCGCACCAGAGGAGGTCTTGAGACGGTGCCTCTCAGACTCGAAGATGGAACTGCTTTTCTGCACCTGGAATTTGTTGATCGGCTCCTGTTTGCAGCCTTGAAGAGGATCTCCTGAGCTGACATCGCAGGAATGTTGCTGGAGCATCGTAGACTTAAGTGGCTTGGTGGGAAGGTTACCTTTGGAGTCTTTGTGGGAATGGTGCTGGTTTTGTGGCGGTGTAAAAGCGGTGAAAGGGGTCGTGGATGTTGCTGGCAGTCTGCCCCTCGATGAAATCGACTCTGACGTTTGAACTGACTGATCTCTGTACTGCTGATGCAGATGAATAAAGTTATTGTGGTTGCTTGTATGTGATTGGTATTGGTGTTGATGTAAGCTGTTACTATTCTTATGACAAGTTAATGATTGACAAAAGTCATTATTAATGGTATTAATTACAACAATAACAACATCGACATTTATTACTTATTAGATTAGTAATTAGTTCGATGAAAATAATACATTTGAATAGAACTTGTTTCTTCTCTCTTAAGATAATTAATTTTTAAAAAATATCAATGATTATCAGGGGCAAACTATTAGCTTATTCGATTATGAATCTGATGGATTCGACATGAAAATTTTGTAATAATATTACAATCGTAAAATAAAATAAATTATAATGTCTTTTAATTTTTTATTTATTCATTTTTATATTTACCAAATAATTCAAATTGCCTCAAACAAACGTTAATGATCAGCCTTAGCGACCCCTAAGTTACTAAGTCTAAAGCCAATTCTTCATGATCCAAATCATTAGCCACTAGGCTGACCTGACAGCCCATCATAACACGGTTCAAACCCTGCCTTGGGCCTCTTGCGAGATTAATGAAGGCCCGCTTGGATGATGGATCACCTGCAATAGGGCATTGTCTACAATTCCCGACCCACCTTCACCTTATCCGAAGTGGCCGTGCTGGGCGGACATGTGCCGTATTTGTTCTTGATGACGAGGCATTCTTCGTTGTGTTGCATCCTCGGCAATGTCCTTTCCATTCTGTTCTCCACTTTCTGCTGTTGTTGCTCTCTTCTTCTCTGGGGACTGATTTTGGGCTGTTGTGGATATTGTTGCTGTTGTGACTGTTGGTATTGTTGCTGATACTGCTGTTGCTGATATTGCTGTTGTTGTTGTTGTTGTGACTGTGAGAGCAATCTCGGAGAGGTTTGCTCTTCGAATTCTAGAAAGTCGTTTGGAGTTCTCTGTCGATGTGTAAATAAATTTGTTGTTGTAGTTGTAATTAATACCAGTAATAACAAATCTTATAAATAATAATTTCATCACCGCTTAATTTAGTCCTACTGTAAATATCCAAATAAGCAATTAAATCGGATAAAAAAAATAATGAAATTTCACATTGATTTGAATGGACAATTATTCGGTGCAAAGAGGATATAAGAAATGATTTTCATGAGCTTCTACTTTTAATATATGTCAATATATTTATTTAATATATTACTTTTACATTTAATTGTAAAATGGGCGATTGTTATTATTTTAAAATATTTAAAAATACACTTTGCACTTTCTCATTTAAACTAAAATTTAAGAAGTTAACGGACAAACATTAAGTGCAATAACTAACGACATGGGGGAGTGAATAAAAATATTTTATTTGCACGTGTTTTGCAATATGTATGATGCTTGAATGTATGTGTGTTTGTGTCCATAATTATTTATTATTTCGTAATAAAAATACTTACAATTTTATGAATTGCATAATGACGAATAATATATTTTTAATTATTGAGATTATAATTATTTTTATTACACTGGAAACGAGCAAAATATCGAGTTGTGTGAGTGCTCCAACCATTGACATTTTCTTAAACTTTTAGTCGTCTGCTCCAAAGGCGCCAAAAATGTTGCATTTAATGAAGCCAAAGTTTTATGGATCTTCACATTTTATTTAAGTCTTCAAAATATCTCTGTGCATCTGTGCATATAATGTAATAATAGTGAGGAATAATAATTATCAATCAATAATTATATAACAATAAAATTATAGTGTTGTCATTTTTTAATAATAATAATCATTAAAGTCATTAAATATAATAATAGTGATGAATAATAATTATCAATCAATAATTATATAATAATAAAATTATAGCCTTGTCATTTTTTAATAATAATAATAATAATAACAATACAATGTTTCATAATTTTGACATTTAAGCACTTTTAGAAAAAAGTAAACATTTCAAAAAACAGCGGACGAATCTTGAATATAGAAAATACTTGCAAACAAATTGCTAAAGTTGCTTTAAAAATTCCATCAAGTGATCTTTAAGAAAAGTAATTATTATCTTTGTGTGCAAATGTCATTAAATTAATTACCTAATTCCATTAATTTAATTGTATGTATTTGTAACTCTCTATTTCGTAACTTTCAACTTTAAATAAAATAGTTTTAAAACACTTTTTTATTAATTTAAAAAATGTTTATATTTAAATGATAAATAGCAGAGTCAAGGATGTCTAGCGGATGTAAATAGATGATGTTTGTTAAAATTATTAATAGACAAATTTGTAATAAATACTATATATATATAATATATATAGGTAAACTAAAAATAATTAAATATTAACATAACATATTAATATTAAAATAACTAAAATAATTATTTCTTGAAATAATTAATTTTTAAAATATTTAATAATAAAAAAAAATTATTACAAATTTCAAGTTAAACCAAAACCAACTTGTGGTCTGCATCTTGGTTGTTGTTGAGAGAAGAATTCCCCTGATTTCACTTCATTCATGAGTTTCACTTTCTCCATAATGTACGATCTGTATTCCTCTCTTAATCTGAATACCATGACGACGACGACGACGACGATGACGATGATGACGATGATGATGACGATGATGGTGATGATGACGATGATGATGACGATGATGGTGATGGCAATGAAATTTGTATAACACCGCAGCATAGGTAAGACAACTCTAAACAGAGATCAACCCAGTCGACGTTTGACCTATGACCTGAGATATTGGGTCAACTCACTTGGCCAAGCAGTAAGCGATTGTGGAGAGGGCAGCAAGAACAAGAGCTGATATGAAAACTGCTGCCATGGCTAACCTCTCGTAGGTTGTGTGACCGAAGTCTGTTGTTGGGAGTTAATAAATTAATTACTAAATTAATTACTAAATTAAAAAAATAATTAATACATATGTATATAAATATTGCCGAATAAATATTTAAGAAATAGGAATAGTGCATAATTAACATATTTAAAAAAAAAAGTTGGTTGTTATTAAAGGACCACTAATAGAAACTCCTTACATCCAGTTTCATCGGCCACGGGTCCCAAAATGTTTTGTCAATAAGGTAATGGAAAAGCTAAAAAAAGTTTTAAAACATGGGATGTCCCCCCAAAAAAATGAGGTGCTCCTGGGCACTTCCCTTAACTACCATCCTTTACCGGCCATGAATATAAATATTGCATCATGATGATGATGATGATTAGGATGACGATGATGATAATGATAATGATGATGATGATTATGATGACGACGATGATGATGATAATGATGATGATAATTATGATGACGACGATGATGATGATGACGATGACGATGACGATGATGGACCATTGAGACGTCCTTCTACTTTTCGTCATTTGGTTCGGAAACAGTTCTCCTTTATCGCTCATTGAGAGGAAAACTTTGTAAAGCTTTTCTAAAACTTTTCAGACTCCACCATCATCGCTCACTGACTTGAAGTTTTTAGAGGAAGTTCATTCTATGTGTGTGTGTGTGTGAGTCTGTGTGTTTATTTGTGACTGAGTATGTGTGTGTGCGTGTATGTGTTTGTGTGTTTGTGCGTGAATATCTTTGTGTCTATGTGTTTTTGCACCATTGTGCGAATGTCTGCTGTGATAACGTACAACAACACGGATGCAAGACACTCAATTATTCTATAATAGCTAATTATTTATCAACCTACAAGTAATTCAAATATTCGAATAAATATTCAACTACAAATTTTATGGAACAATTTCAATAGTTGTAAATTTTAAACTCAACTATAACTTGCAATGAAACCAGTTTGTATTAAATTTATTAACAATTAACAATGATTACTTTAAGCTGTGACTAATGTTTATAATTCGTAAAAACAAACACAAATTGTGACTCAACAAAAACATGGAGTAGACAAAAGGAGTTCATAAATCAGGAAGCATTTCAATGGACATGGACAGATGTCACACACACATGGACGATTGGACCACCCATGTGGGGACCGTTATGAGAATCCAATGTTAGTGATGATGATGATGGTGGTGGTGGTGGTGATGGTAGTAATGAGGATGATGATGATGAGATGATGATGATGATGATGGATGATGATGATGATGATGATGATGATGATGATGCTGATGATGATGATGATGGATGATGATGATGATGATGATGATGATGATGATGATGATGATGATGATTATGATGATGATGATGATGATGATGATGATGATGTGATGATGATGATGATGGTGACGATGATGATGATGATGATCTATATTGATTATAAAGAGGATTTTTGAACCAAATGAAGATGTTTAGTTTTAAGTTATTTGCAAATAGATTCAATATGGCCGGTTATAAATTATTACATATTAGTTAAATTATTATATATTAATTATTACCTCAACATTTATTATCGATTATAACTAATATATTGTTATTTTTATTTTAATCATTATTATTTATTAAATTATTATTATTATTATTATTAGTATTATTATTATTATTAGTATTATTATTATTATATTATTATTATTATTATTATATATTATTATTATTAGTATTATGATTATTATTATTATTATTATTATTATTATTATTATTATTATTCTTATTATTATTATTATTATTATTATTATTATTGCAGCGCAATAATAAATTCATCCCTGCTAGAATGATCTGTCAATCCTAACCGGTCGAGAGTGATAAATAGTTCAATTATGGAGTTGTGAGCAAGTATTGATGATGATGACGACGATGATGATGATGACGATTCTGATAACGATGACGATGACGACGACGCCTATGATGATGATGATGAGTTCATTGTGAATGTTATTATTCAATCTCACCTTTCTCTTGTATCCTTGCCAAAATAGGTTCTTGGCATCTGTCACCGATATAACCAGGCAGACACCTGTATTGAAATACATGATCATTCTAACGAAGTTTCATTCATATTTTCTTTTGTTAATTTATTATTTATATTTTACTTGTGTTAATAATTAATTTCCATATATTGTTATGCTATAAATTCTGCCATATTTATTATTGAATATTATGTTTCCTATAAAACAGAGATTAAAAAAATCCTATCCGGATACAAAAGGCACTCGAAAAATCGGCTAAATAGAAATAAATCGCTGAAAGTATGAATATAAATATTATGCATTTATTAATTACTATTTAACTTTTTATTAATTAATAATTATTTACAATTATTTATAATTACTCACGCACAGAAGCTGAGTTCCAGTGTAGCTATTTTGTAACATGTTCCGCCGTTCATACATCCAATATCACTGGACGCATCACACAAAACTGCTATGTGATATGGGTCTGAGATTTGTATATAATTTCAATCAGTTACTTATTGTATAGTAATAATGACAATATTAACAATTCATAATTAAAATGTGTAGTTTTTTTATTTTATAGTAGTTAGTGCTTTATTGAAAATATTCAATGAAAAATATGCAAGAAACATCCCTCAATGACGTCATTCCTTGTCATTTTTATATTTTGCAAATCATTTCATAATTTTTCTGCACAAATTTGTCTTACAAACGCCTACGGAGAATGTGATATTGATGATGATAACAACGATATTAATGACAATGATGATGACAATTACGATGATGACAATGATAATGTTAATAACAATGATAATGTCTATGACAAGGACAATAGTGATAATGATGATGAGTACCGCAGTAAGATGATATTGGTAGTACCACCGAGATATTTTGGGCCCCTAAGCAGTGCAGTCACGAGCCCGTACGTCGATGTTAAAAAAAGAAAAAGGCCTTAAAGCACGATAGGGGGTTGTAACATTACCTGACCCTAGGGCACACACCACTCTATCCCTCAACTGCCCTATCCTACCCCGCTAGTGTTCTGAGCATTGGTTGCCATTTGAAGTGCAGTATTACGCAGTATATCTAAGATGGTATGTTGCTCATAGTGCAAGTGTGGTACTAGGGTATTATAATAGAATTGATATTACGGTATCATAATAGTATTGTTATGCCACGTCGTCGTATGCATATTGTTCATTGCAATTGCCATAAAGCAGGGGATACAAGTTTTACTTTCCAGAGACCTATCAGACGTTGAAGGAATTTGTAATAAAGTTTAACGACACCCTTTTCACGTAATCAACTTTTATGACCTCAGTTTTCGTTTCTTGTTATGCAGCTTGCTTGCTTGTTGCCGTTGCGTTGTGTGGATTAATTTGAAATTATGATAATAATATTTTTTGTTAGTATTATTGAATTTATAAAGCATTTGTTATTATGTTTATTATAATAAAAAAACATTTAAAACAAAATAACAAACAAAAAGTTTTTAAATATCAAAAATTGGTAAATCAAATTTTGTAAGATTAAAATTGTTTTTTGTGATATTTTTAAAAATCATGAAAACATCATAAAAATATTGAAGAATTTGCAAAGAAATTACAAAAAAAAACGTTGATTAAAAGTTAATTTATGAACAATAAAAATATCAAATAACCGTAAAAGAAATAATTGCACGTGCAATAATGCGATATTTATTTCATAAGTGGAATGCTTCCGATAAGCTGTGACGACGACGACGATGCGGATGATGATGATGATGAGGATGATGATAATGACGACAATGCTGGTGATGATTATGATTTTTGGGGAAAAATGTTAAATGTTCAGATAACATAGTAATTTAACACAGTAAAAACATGGTAGCTGTGAATATATATTATTAACATCAGTTGGAAAATTACAAATCACAAGTAATAATAATAATAATAATAACAATAATAATAATAATAATAACAATAATAATAATAATAATTGAAGCTGATGAATATGGAGATTTATAAATAAACATTTTATTATTAATATTATTATTACTTGAGAATTCTCGGGTTGTGCCAAGGTGACGTTTAGGAATGTGGGGGAGCTGTTGGTAGAACCGAGTGCATTGGTGGCTTCACACCAGTACCATCCTTCGTCCCTCAACTTTAGGCGGCGAATTGAAAGCTTCGTGTTGTTCCTGTCGCAATGGAATGAAAGAGATGGATGGATGGATGGATGGATGGATGGATGGATGGATGGATGGATGGATGGATGGATGGATGGATGGATGGATGGATGGATGGATGGATGGATGGATGGATGGATGGATGGATGGATGGATGGATGGATGGATGGATGGATGGATGGATGGATGGATGGATGGATGGATGGATGGATGGATGGATGGATGGATGGATGGATGGATGGATGGATGGATGGATGGATGGATGGATGGATGGATGGATGGATGGATGGATGGATGGATGGATGGATGGATGGATGGATGGATGGATGGATGGATGGATGGATGGATGGATGGATGGATGGATGGATGGATGGATGGATGGATGGATGGATGGATGGATGGATGGATGGATGGATTGGATGGATGGATGGATGGATGGATGGATGGATGGATGGATGGATGGATGGATGATGGATGGATGGATGGATGGATGGATGGGTGAATCATCGATACCAAGGTTTACTAAAGATGAATTGATGGATGAACAAGACAGTAAAGGTTTATTGCATTTTGTTTTGATGTTTTTAAATTTATCAACATTTAATTTGACATTTCATGTAACAATTTGAAAATAAAAGATTTATTAATTCTTAAATTCAAAATTTATTCAAAACCTAAAAAAGATTGATTGAACTCCGGTAATGACGAATCTTTATCAAAAATTGAAAAATGTGACGTCATAAATTCAGCACACCTGTGTTTGTTCAACCTCTCGCGGCAAACACCTGATATCAAGGCAGGTGATGTTATAAATAGCATGGATTTTCCAAGTAATTACATTCCTTGAAAAACTTGATTGATCAATTTTTATCACAATTTCAGCATGTAATTCATTGTAAGAAAAATAATTTAATAATTAGTTCAAATATTCAATTTTAAAATTATGCTAAATACTTTGAAATGTTGAACGACAAATGTGCCCGTCTCGATAAATTGTTTTGACTATTATTTGTGTTTTAAGGTAAAATAAACCTGATAAAGTTGATAGTAAATAAATGTCTCTAATGTGATGTAATGGTTCATTATAATAATATAACCATTCATATTTTAATATACATTCCGCCCAATAAATATAGAAAAGGCACATAAAATGTGCAATATGCAAAATTCTCGAACATCATATAACGGAATTTATTCAAATGTTGACATTATAACACCTTATCGTATATAAAACACCTTGTTAAATTTGGACTTCCTAGAACTGTTAAAAATTGTAAATTACTTAAAAATGTGTTTTTGAGCCGTCCAAAATAGATAGAAAGGGGTTTGCTTAGGAGCTATAAAATAAAATTAGCAAGGTGCAAATTAACTTTAAATTAAGTTTCTGTGGTGCATAAGCAAGATATGTTTACGAAATTATCTTTTTTAGTTTATTATTTATAGTTTAGTAATAATTACATGAATGCTCCTGAAAAAATATGGACTCAAGAAATCTCCGGGAAGTAAGGAGAAATTGTCTGCCAAAGAGAAGAAAATGCTGCTGAGAAGAGCATCTTCAGGTAAACCAGCTAAGAACAGAGTTAAATGTGACTGTGTCTAAGAGTACAGTCTTGAATGATTTGAATGCAAGTAATATTTTAAGAATTGAAAAGCAAGAACATCACAAAATTGCCCGAGCCAAAACACTATTATCAAAGAATGACCAATGTAATTTTTTCTGATGAAAGAAATTCAAATTAAATGGACCTGATGGTTATTAGCTTTATTGACATGACCTCAGAAAAAAGAAAGAGTCATTTTTCAGTAGAATTCATTGAGCTGAAACAGTCATGATTTTGGCAGGGATTTCGCATGGTGGAGTCACTGATCTAGCCTTTCTACATGGAAAACAAAAGTGGCTGATTACATTAAAGTGTTGCAAAATAATCTCCTTCCTTTTGCTGGAAGGAGGTATAGTGCGAATTTTGTATTCCAGCATGATAACGCCTCATTCCATACATCCAAACTGACAAAGAGCTTTTTCCAAGAGAAAAACATAATTTTGAGCTGGTTAGCTTGCTTTTCTGACCTTAATCCTATTGAAAATTTATGGGGTAAGTTGTCCAGACTTGTTTACAAAAATGAAAGACAATTTATCTCTAAATCAGACTTGGAAGATGGCATCAGGACTGCCTGGAATCAGCTGAAAGCAGACTTTATAAAAAAATTAATTTCGTCGATGGGCAAAAGATGTTTTGAAACATTAGGAAAAAAACATAATTTCATACCAGATAACTTTTTGTGTAAAAAATTACATTTTTATTGTTATTATTGAATTTTGAGGTTTACTTCTTATCATTTTTGGCATCGTAAAAACACATTTTTTGGATTTTTTACTAAGTTTGAAAATAATATTTTACCAAATTTAAACATAATTTTGGAAGCACTGTTTACAAAACATACTAAGATTTTAGAAATTTTCGTGACCTATTAGTTGAGATATCGTAAAACATAATATATACAATCCTACCTGGATAGTTTCATTCTTTTCATCGGTTCTATGATTGGCTGGTTGTCCTTGTACCACGTAACCTCTGGCGGAGGAATTCCCGCCACTCTGCAGTTCATCGATTGCACTTTTTTGTTTACGTAGGCTACGAGTTCTTGTGGTCTGCTTTGAAAAGACGGTGGTCTGGCTGGAATTAAATATTTTGATGCATTATAATTATAATTTTATTAGGCTGCATTATGCAGTACATTACTATTAGACTCTGTAAAAACGTATGTTACAGTTATTATTAGAATTATTAAGTTAAATTGATATCATGATATGTCATGTTCCTGTAAAATTACATCATTGATGATATCGAGATTTATTATAATATGAATTTTAACCTTTCTTTAATAAATGTAACTAAATTATAATAAATTACAGTAATAAATATTGTTTTATATTGTTTTTATCATTAATATTATTAACACCTATTAATATCTAATTACCTTTATTAAAAATTAGTTTAACCAATAGAAACAAGTGCAGAGTATAATTGCCCAATGAAATAAGCCTCCAGTCAAGTACATCCAATAGAAACACTTTATAAAAAGAAGTACCACCAATAGAAACACGTTTTTTGGAAAGTACATCCAACAACGTGCGTGTCAGAAACTACTTTTCAGCCAATGACTGCCAGTCATGTCTTTTAATCCTCATCCTATTGGTTCCTACAAACGAGCCTAATGAGACTTTGTCTGCCCTAATATTTAGACATGATCTTTGAAAATGTCAGACATGTGACATGCAATCTTTCTTCTAATGATTGTACGATGATTGTATTAAAAATAATATGTTATATTACTTATTATACTAATTATTTTTATAAATGTTTTTTAAAAGCAATAATAATGATAAAATCATTTACATTAATATTTATTTAGTTTTTATGCACTGGTGTCATCTCATCGTATCTTGTTTCAAAGAATTATATTAAAAACGAGAACCTGCTCTTCAAACTTGCCTCGAACAAAATCAAATTGAAATTCAAGAACAAATTTATGAAAATAATCCGTGATGTTATGCTGATTACATGACGTTTGTGAAATTGTTGTTGTTGTTGTTACATCGACATTGTTACATCGACACATAATCAATGACCATACCAGCCAATTATATTAGCGTTATATTTAACAGTATTTCTAATAACAGGTTACTTTTATGAATGGCATAAAATTAATTAGTTAATAATGAGAAGAAGTCAAAAATCAAGTGCCACATCTGTTGAAACAGCATTCCGTCTTCCATTTAACATTCCAATACTTCGTGATATGGATAAAAATTTGCAAAAACAACTTATACGAAAAAAAAATATTGTAATTGCTAATAATTAATGCTAATTGTTAATAATATTGTTATGTCGCCATTGTAAAAATTATCGCGTAATTACCAATTACAGATGAGCGTCTCTGACGGTATGGACAATGGCGCCTTACAAATTAACCATTAATTAATTAATATTAAAGTTATGGAAATTATTTAAATATTTAAAAATTTAAACCACATCAAAATTAGAAAAATTTAAACATAATTCATGATTAATTGAATGAAAAATAAATATTGAATTAATTTCATAAATATTTATTTTTCAATGTTAAACGATCAATTTCATAATTTTCAATCTGTTATAATCAATCGAAAACCTTTATTAGATTGACATTGAAACTAACAAAGTAATCAAACTGGCAAATTAAATGATAGCTTTTAATGAATAGCAAGTAAAATGCAGGAAGTGTAATGTCAACAACTCAAGATGGATGGACGATCAAATATTCCGTTTCTTGGCACCAAAGATATTGGATCTGCAAATGAACAACTTTCAACTCCATCAAATACAGGACAGAATGCTGTATTACATATTTTACTACTTGTTAAATTTCTTTAGCATTTTGCAGGATGTTTTGTCTACAAAAAAGAAATATTATGTGTAAAATTGAGTAATATTGAACTTATATTTAACGAGTTATCACAAAAATATGGAGTGACCTCAAAGTTTCCGTCCAGACTGTATATCCAAATTAATAATAACTTCATCATCATCATCATCATTAACACCCAAAATGCCATTATCAAATACAATCCTTGGTCGAGTCATAACTTATTTGATTAACAGACTTATTGAGTAAATTATTTATTTTATCAACCACTTTTAATATTATTTGATTTATTTTTAACTTTTGAAAATTCATCAAGATTCTTAGGATTTCATCACAAAATACAAATCAACAACGATATATAAATAATCAAAAAATACCTATGTAACTATAAATTTTATATATATTCTCAAGTTTTAAATGCCTATAATATAGTCTTTCAATTCATTCAATAAAAATATTTTTTTAAATCAATTGATTATAATTCTACAAAAAAATGACGCAATAAATTTTTCTGATCATCCATTCAAATTGTTTTCCATATTTTACGATGCATCGAAATTCCACACGGACAGAATTCTGCTACGTTTATTCAACATTGAGTTTGATACTCGAATAAATTTAAATAAATAATATTTTATGTGTATGTCATTTGGCATAAAGTCACATTATTATTGTTATTATTATTATTATTATCGTCGTCGAATTATTAATTACGTAATGACAATTAAAAAATTACAAATATCGTATTTAGTTAATAAAAAAATAAATTCAGGAAGCCTTCGAAAAGTACACAAAAAAGGCATGTTTGATAAGAAACTGGAAATGACATGGAGTTGATGTTAGGAATTGGTGATGATGATGATGATGATGATGGTGATGACGTCAGACTGCGGAAATCCATATCACCATGTTTTCTGAGAAAACCATCATCATCATTCATTCTTCTGGTTGTCATGGAAACCAAATGAGAAGCTCCGATTGGTTGAAAGAATATCCAATTTATTGACGAACATATTTTATCTGTCTTTCTGAAAGAAGTAATTATTTTTTTTTTGATTTATTTATTTATGCTAACTTTTGTCACTTTATTTTTCTAACAATTAATATTTTTCTAATTCTTTACGCTAACATTTGTTGCTTTATTTTATTAACATAATTAATGTATGAAATATGATTGGATGGATGGATGGATGGATGGATGGATGGATGGATGGATGGATGGATGGATGGATGGATGGATGGATGGATGGATGGATGGATGGATGGATGGATGGATGGATGGATGATGGATGGATGGATGGATGGATGGATGGATGGATGGATGGATGGATGGATGGATGGATGGATGGATGGATGGATGGATGGATGGATGGATGGATGGATGGATGGATGGATGGATGGATGGATGGATGGATGGATGGATGGATGGATGGATGGATGGGATGGATGGATGGATGGATGGATGGATGGATGGATGGATGGATGGATGGATGGATGGATGGATGGATGGATGGATGGATGGATGGATGGATGGATGGATGGATGGATGGATGTTGAAAGCAAGAACAAGATCCGGTTAAAGGAAATTCAGCAGACGATGCACTGTCAAGCTTGTCATCAATGATAACCCTTTGATAAACCCTTCCGTTATCGTTTTTTCAATGTTGTTCATTCTTTCTATCAAAATGATATTTTTGAATTTTTTGAAAATCTTAAATAATCAAAATGATTTTTATTTTGTAATAAAATATTTTTGGAACGCTCTCAAATGCCTTGCTGGAAGCTGTCCAAATTCATCAGAAAGACTTCAATGTCCAGAACATTTTACGAGAATTGCATTCTGATTGAGGACGTAAAAACTTTAAGAATTCAACAAATTCAACAAAAATCAACATTTAAGACGAAGCAATAGTTGAACCTGAAATTTGCAACAACTCATGTTGTTATCAAAACTAGTTTAGTTCAATCCGATGGCGGAATTAAGAATTAATAAGAATTAATCTTATTAATAATTAATTAATAATAAATTAAGAATTAATTGCATGATTGAATTAATACAATGCAATACAATACAATGCAAATTGTAATTATCAATCGCTTTAAAATGTAAACGATTTCTAATAATAAACAATGCTTTATCAATTCTTATGTATTATTACATAAGAATGACGCAACATCTTGAACTTTGAGTTCAAAGGTCACCTTTGTGGGTCAAGAGTTGTTGAACGAACGAAAAGTGCATCTCCGGTGAACGGAATAAGCTAAAAAAAAAAAAAATAAGAAAGATAACGCGCCAAGATTTTCAGATTTAAAAACTTTTTTACTGCAGCATTACGTGTTCCGCTTTCAAAAAGATCTCATCCGTGTCGTCTGCCTTCTCTGCCTCGAAGTGTTCCATGCCAGAGTCATTCAAGTGTGCACCACCAGAGTCTTTAAATTCATTCCTCGTCTCTAAAAATGGCCTTACGTCTTCATCAACGTCCATACAAACACCTCTAATTGACCCATTTTTGAAGGAATTGTGTCCTACATGGTTTCAGTTTTATTTATTTTTTTTTTTTTTTTTTTTGATTCGACACAGAAAATTTGTTTTCTAAAATTAAGAGATTCTTATTGCCCACTTTCAGTCGGTGAAATGTGGACACGTCTGTTTCGCATTTCCGTCGAATTTGTCGTTTAAATGCGAGGAATAAAATAATCCACTCCGAAGAAGTGCTCTGGAATTGCTCCATTCACTCGAGATCCATCGATTGAAACGGTGTGTTCAGGCTGGATGGATTCCTCTCCATAATTTAAGGAAATATTATTCATCCACCTCTTAGTCGTCGTTGTTGTCTTCTTCTTCTTCTTCTTCTTCATACTCTTTCCTATTTTCTTTTCTTCACATCGTTCACCCGTTTAAGTCCCACGCGACAGAGTGCGGGCAAGTTGAGACATGTTTGTGCGGATGTTGGTCGATAGAAGGAAAGGCACCACGGATTCCCTGGAATTTCCAGTATGACTCTGCGTTGATAATCATTTCCCGATGATAACGATGATAGCTGGAAAACACTCCTTTGAGGTCGATATTCTCGGATTCGCAATTTTTTTCTGACTTTTTATTTAATATTAAAAAAGTGCCAAGAACATTTGCCAAGGCATTTATAATTCTTATAATTATAATTATATACATCTACCGGTTTCTTTATTTATGTATTATCGGTTTACTTGTTAAGTTGCCTAGCTATAATTTACTCGTGGTTATAAAATTGTAAGTTTTTTCCTAAAAATTCTTCAAAAACAAAAGTCTCTGAGGAAATCGGAGATTGAACCGAGTGAGAAGAATCGATACGAAACTTCAAGGAAGAAAATTTTAAATATTTAAAAACTGTCTCCGCTGAGAAATTAAAAAAAAATGATTCAAGGAAAAAAACCACAGAGTCTTGTCGGGAAAACAAGAAATGATGTCAAACCGGAGACTCGATGATCGTCGTTGTTCATCGGTTCGAGTTTCCTTTTCCAATGTTCACGAATTCCTTCGTCGGTACATGTCCTCAGTTTTCCTGTCTTAAAGCGAACGTATCTCATGCAAGGACGCTCCAGATAAGATTCGTGTTTGTTCACGGTCGTAAAATGGAACAAGAAGGAACAAGAAGGCTAAGAGAATGTTGTGATTAAATATTTACTTTATGTTAATAACGAATATTTTTGTTTGAATGAGTTTTAGTTAGTATTGAATAATTAATTCAGTTATTAATTACAGACCGTCAATAACTGATAATGTAGCCGGCTGTTATTAAAAATCATAAACCGATAGCAACAGAAGGATATGTTGTGATTGTTTTAAACATTTCAAAAGCGTTTTGTATGTTTGTATATTTTTTAAGTAGTTTTAAGTATCTTACAAATAAATCTTGTTTTTGACATTAATTTTTTTTTGATTAATGTAAAAAGATTTGTGCTAAAAATATGATGACGATATTAATGACGTGATTATCATCTTCGAAATTAATTTAAATAAATGTATTTATTTTTATTACCTTTATTAAAAATTAAACATTTTTCTATTCCAATCGCAACCTCAACAAAAGATTCATGTTTGCAACAATGACCGAATAACTTCAAAGACATTGATGCACAGTCCCTCGGGTATTTAATATTTATAATAATTAGGTAAATAATATTTAGTACTAATTAGGTCAATAATAATTAATATATGTTACACATCAGTCACACACATTGTCATATTATCACATCGGCATATATTAATTGTACACAATAAGTGCACGCCGAGTCTTCAACATCGATATTTTTTGCTGTCCGCGTTGAGGATTATTTCCGGCCAAACCTGATGCAGGGAGAATTGCATGAATTGGTTATGCAAATGCAATTGATTTCCTTGTCACTGGATGTTTTGACTGGATTCAAGCATTCAAGCATTTCAATGTCTCCAATGTTTTTGAAGTTTCAAAAATTGAAAAGTGATCACTTTTTAGTTATCAACGGTTTTACTTGACCTCGTCACTTGTTAACCTCTGTTCATCCATCAGACTTTGAGCAACGTCGCTGCCCTTCTAAAGAGTAGAAAGATGCTTTATGTGATTGCGGACGCCCCTTAAATTGAATTTCTCGTGAAGAAATATCGTCTTGAACTGCCGAGTAATTTCGTGACACCGGGTTCGATACCCTCCAGATTGACACGATAAGAAATCTGTGACGGACCTCAAAATGCTCGGACAGATGGACAGACGTGGATTATGCTTTCGTGGAAATCATTTGGCCTTTGTTTGTCTTTTATCGATGTTTTTTTGTTCGGATTGATCAGAAATTTTTTCGTGTCGAAACAATTTCTTTAACGTTGCATTTAATATATGCGATATTTTATCTCTTACCCGAATGATCAATATCACGATGACTCTAAAAGTTACATAAACATAATTCACAATTCATTTATTCGCAATCTCAAGATCAATCGCTGCTGCACACGAACACACAAACAGATAAAAAAACACACACACACACACGAACGCATGCGAACATTGGAGAATCACCCACCGCAACATGCCACGGACTTGACAAAACCAGTCAAGTTGTTGTGGAAAAGTTGAGGAACCTTTGAACTCCTGAACAACTTGTCGACGACGAAACTCTTAATACTGCAGTGGTAGAGCAAACTTCTTAGGTGACCGTCATCGTTCCTTGACTGAGAGCTCGCCTGTTCGAATCCTGCGTTGGACTGCTGGTCCTGACCGACAACCGATTCGTTGAAGTTCAGCTGCCTGTTGAGAAAGACGAAGTACTGCAAGCCCGGGGCAATGGTGAAGTTGTCTTGGAGGCAATCGTCGAAAAAATACTCGAGGTGCGCGTTATCTCTGGACGATGGAACCATGATTTCAGTCTGTACGAAAGCCTTAGGGTTCTTGTGGTTAGGGGAGTTGAAGTAGTGCAAATGGGGGCATTTCTGCTTCTGTTCTGCCGATGGAACTAGAAATTCAGCCCCCTTGAAGATCCTTTCGACTCGAAATATAACAGAATAAATCGATATTTGAAGGTCCGAGTTGGATATCGATCGTCGATATCGGGTCTTGAGAGCGTCTGGGTGGATGGATGAGAAATTCTGGGTGGCTGGGTTGGAAATTCGATGCGAAGTGGAGACGATGCTGTTTTTTCTCTTCAACTTTTCAAGCATCTCGATTGACGATAGCGGAGGAGCGACGGAATCGAATTCAGGTGTCGCCGTGGTTTTCAAGTCGACGGTGGCTTCAAGTGGTTTCTTCATGCTTTCGTCTTCCCTCGCCTGGAAGCTGTTGATCAAGTTGTACGCAGTCTGACCGTAAAACGTGTACTTGGAGCTACGCAAGACTTTTCCCTGCAGGACGAGTCCGTTCAGCGCAATCTTGTTCTCCAGTGACCTTTTGACGCTCTCAGCAGTGCAGTGCAATGAACGCATGTTTCTCGCCGATGATCTTTTAGGGCCAATCGTGTTGTTGTTGTTGTTATAGTTGATGATGGAGGATTCAACAATTGTTCTGCTGTCCCTGTTGTTGTTGTTGTTGTTGCGGTTGTTGTTGTAGTTGATGGAGGATCCGAGAATTGTTCTGCTGCCCCTGTTGTTGCTGTTGTTGTTGTTGTTGTTGTTGTTGCTGCTGTTGTGAAAAGGTTTTTTGTTGCCAGCGACAGATTGAATCAAGAGAAGAGTCGTCAGAAGAGCTTTAAACCAATATAGAGGTTGACATCTTCCAGTCTCGCACTTGGACATTCTCTGGACAGGAATTTCACTTTTAATTTCAGTTTAGTTTACGAATTCAAAAACGTTTTTAATAATTCATGAAGATGTGTCAAACAATGTTCATGGTAGTTATTGAATTCTGAGGATGCTGATGGGATGTTAAATTGTCAAAGTTACTTTAACATTCATCATCATCATCATCATCATCATCATCATCATCATCATCATCATCATCACATCATCATCATCATCATCATCATCATCATCATCATCATCATCATCATCATCCATCATCATCATCATCATCATCATCATCATCATCATCATCATCACGTTGTTGTTATTAATTTTGTTGTCTCATTGACAGCCATTGACTGCTACAGCCACTGTAAAATGCAATTTATAGATTTTTACACTTTATTACCTTATTACAATTTAAATAATATTCACAATATATATATATATTTTTTGTTATTTCTAGAAGAATGATGAAAAAGAATTTCGTGGAATAGTTGAGACACTACTGGCGATAAACCTACGATTGATGGATCGCTGGGGTTTATTGTCTCAAACACGCAACGACAATATTCCGACAATTTCCTAATCATTCAATTTTTCCCATTTTTCAAGAATATCGAATAAAATAACAGAACTGTCTTAGCAACAGAACGTAAGTGAACTTATAAGTGAATTTAAGTGTACGATTTTTAAATGAAATTAATTATGAGGTTGCCATGGCTGCGAATTATTTTGATGGATGAATGGCTCTGAATATGTGGAAGTTTCACGCTTGATTTGAAGGTTATTTGTGATCTTTGTTGTCGTTATCGGATTATTTATGCTTCATTGAATTTCGACCAAAGAAATAAAATAATTTTTCATCATAATAAATTGCGTCAAAAGTATTAAATTAGTAATTCATCACAGTGGATTGCAACAAAAATAATAAAACAATTATTCGTCATAATTAACTCTTTGAATTTATTTCTTATCTTATCCGGCTGGTTTTTCTCCTATTTTTTCCGACGTAAGTCCGCAACTCCTGCGCACTTATTTCCCGCCTCTTTTGCAGACGAATTCTTCTGGAAGCACTTGTGATGTCGAGTATTCTCCCAGTGATTCCATTCACTGAACACGAGCTTCCTTAACGAGGATGTTGATGACGATTTTTTTTCTTCAGCCTACTAATGGTGCTACTATCTACGTCTACTTGTCTGTGTGTGTGTGTATGTGTGTGTGTGTATATACAAATAATAATAATAAGATTATTATCATTATTATATAATATTTATTTATAATTATAACCATTTTAATTTTTTATTAATGAAGCGTTGAAAAGGCAACCAATTTTATGGACAGTAGAGATCACCATTATATCGATTTGATGCATTATGATGCATTACAATGCCTTACGATGTAATCCAAGTTTTACATTCAATGAGGGCATTTTGTACGACTATCCCATCGTAAATCACCCTCGTAATTATTCCCATTTACTTACTCCATTAATTTTTATTATATATTATTATCGAGAAAACATTTTTTAAATTCTATTTCATTTCCTTAATATTATTCCTTTACACCAAGCTACAACACCCGAAACGACGGAAGGGTCGACCGAGGATCCCCCCAGGAATGGTGTTGTCAGGAGATCGTGTGACCACCATGGAGATAATTACTTTCAGCCCAAAAGATCCACCTTCACTCTTTCTTACTTTTGTTTTCTTTGCTAAGAAGAAGAATTGAAAAACCAGCGCACGCAAGATTCCGACATGCATCCAGTTTTTGTGCTTACTTCCTTTATTTGCCAAATTATAATCGCTTAATGAGGGGTTCTAAATTATGACACGACATTCAGAATATTATTATTATTATTATTATTATTATTATATTATTATTATTATTATTATTATTATTATTATTATTATTATTATTATTATTATTATTATTATTATTATTATTATATTATTATTATTATTATTATTAGTATTATTATTATATTATATTATTATTATTATTATTATTATTATTATTATTATTATTATTATTATTATTATTATTATTATTATTATTATTATTATTATTATTATTATTATTATTATTATTATTATTATTATTATTATTATTATTATTATTATTATTATTATATTATTATTATTATATTATTATTATTATTATTATTATTATTATTATTATTATTATTATTATTATTATTATTATTATTATTATTATTATATTATTATTATTATTATTATTATTATTAGTCTCCACTTCAGATATTATTTATTTCATTACAAATTAACGATTGCTCGAATAATACTTTAGCTCTTAAAATATTTCCTTTGCATACTTATCAAGACGTTTAGTTAATAAATCTAAAAATGAAACAATATCTTGCAATAACACAAACAAAATAAAATTCAGAGAAATCCTCGATAATCCACACTTTCGCATAAAATTTCGAGCTGAATTTTTATGCAAAGTACTTTCGGACACAAGTGCCAATTTCTGTATTATTCATAAAAATTTCTCCTCAGCTTGTAAAAAGGAAATGAAATTCCAACATGCAAACATTTCCAAATCAATACAACTTGGAATCTTAAATAAATACAATTGGAGATCAATCAAAGTAGGAATCAGAAACAAATCCGAATACATTGTTAATCCGATCAATCACAAACAAATGGCAAAAGGTGTCTTCGGTGAAAGCGAAAGTTTTTATATTTCCCCAAGATGTCGTAAAATTATATTTTTCTTCCAGCGAACAAAAGCGAGATTTGAAAATGCTTTGAAAATATTTTGAAATAAAAATAATAATAAATTCGATTAGCACTTTATTTTTATAAATTATTTTTTTAAACTAAAATTCTGAGTTGAATGTCTTAAAATCAATTTTTTAAATATCTCAGAAACATTAAAAAATATTTAAAATAATTTCATCGCTTTGAATATTTTATAACAAAATCTTTTAAAAATTGTAGCTGCTTCAAATCGTTAAGTGTTCATTACCGAGCATTTGAAAAATAGGTTCATAATAATTTTCATTTCCAGTTAATTATAGTTAATAATTAATAATAATTATTATGATTCAAAAATTTCAAAAAACAATTCAATATTGTTAATGCATATTAATTAGTACATATATGGTTTTACAATGTAATTTTATTATTTATGAATAGAATCAAATTTAGCACTTGATGAATCTAATTTATAGTATGTCCAGAATCAATAAACAATTATATATTCAATATAATAATAATAATAAGAATAATAATAATAATAATAAGAATAATAATAATAATAAGATAATAATAATAATAAGAATAATAATAATAATAATAATATAATAATAATAATAATAATAATCATAATAATAATAATAATAATAATAATCATAATAATAATAATAATAATAATAATAATACTAATAATAATAATAATAATAATAATAATAATTAATAATAATAATAATAATAATATAATAATAATAATAATAATCATAATAATAATAATAATAATAATAATAATAATAATAATAATAATAATAATAATACTAATAATAATAATAATAATAATAATAAGTCATTTGCAACCCTGGGGATTGCAGAATCTTAAATCAATTTACGATCTCAATCTTCTTGACTCCCTCAGAGTCCCTTTTATGATCAGAGTCACATTTCAAAAACAGCTCTCTGTAAAGATTAAATAATAAATAATAAATAATAAATCATTTCCAATAAATAAGCCAAGTATTTTATTAAAAAATAACGATGTCATTATTATTGTTTCTGCTCATATTTTACATAATTAATGATATTTCAATATTTAATTTTATTGTGGTTGTACGTTTAATTTTTTCAGTTTTATTTTACATTTTAGAGAAGTGATAAGAATAATTAAAATTAATTTTTGAGTACTTAGAATTAAAACAAAATTTATGAATTGATTTATTTACTTAAAAGAAATCTTCTTTGAGGTTCAAATCTCCTTCAATAATTCCACGCCAAAGTGCGTTGACATTATTTCTTTTACTGCTGAGGTTATTCAGTGCATGATTCAGTATATCATCACTTCATCATTCAGTACATCATTCATTACATCATTCACTTAATCATTCAATACATCAAGTTCTCTTCCATGTTTGTTGAGTCTACAAATCAATTAATAGTGCAAATTTTAGTTTACTTTTAATTAACTCTTTCATATAATTATATGTGATAGTTTTAATAACTAATATTCAATAGTCGTAGTTTCTAAACTTACTTGCCAGGATGAAACATAACTTTTTAAACCTTTAATTTAAATTTAAATTTAAAGATGCCGAGTTCAAAAGGTTCAAATGACGAGTGAGAACAAACCACATTCTCAAAAATTCAAAGGAAATAAAAAGGAGGTCAAAGGTTAGCGTCAATACCATCGAGAACATTTCGATTTAAAAAAAAAATTAAATTCTCAGATTTATACTTCAAAAGTTAACACGGGCACTCACAGCCCGATGTTTGCGACTTATTTTTGAAAACGAAATGGCATGTTTTTGTCTAATTTTTTTTATAAATTATGCTTTTCGTGACATTCAAAGATTACAATTAAATCATTAATGGAAGGTCAAGCAAGTAAAACAAGCATTACTTTCTTACCTAACATCAAATGACTTTTTATGAAATATCAGTGTAAAGTCCATCCATCGAAGCCATTTGGTGGACCTCGAACTCAGACCTTCCCAAGGGCTTCAGGGCATCGAGTGCCCGTATAATGCCCCTCATCACGAGCAATACCGCCGTCTATCTATCATTCTATCCCATATTCAAAAATATCCATGCATTCATGCACTCATGCATTTACGCTTCCAGCTATCGATCGTTTCATTCTTGAATCCCTCTATCCATTTATTTAACCGTTCATTCCTGCATCCATGCATCCATGCATCCATGCGAATTAATTCCGTGCTATCCTCCACTTTCTCGCATGTGCATGATCGCGAAGTGAATCCTTTTTACGATCTCGGAAGATTTTGTCACGTAAAAGTTATTCCCGAGACCAAAGTAATAGCATTCTTTATGATGGCATGATTTATTATTATTATTGTTATTATTATTATTATTATTATTATTATTATTATTATTATTATTATTATTATTATTATATTATTATTATTATTATTATTATTATTATTATTATTATTATATTATTATTATATTATTATTATTATTATTATTATTATTATTATTATTATTATTATTAGTATTATTATTATTATTATTATTATTATTATTATTATTATTATTATTATTATTATTATTATTATTATTATTATTATTATTATTATTATTCTTATTATTATTATTATTATTATTTATTATTATTATTATTATTATTATATTATTATATTATTATTATTATTATTATTATTATTATTATTATTATTATTATTATTATTATTATTATTATTATTATTATTATTATTATTATTATTATTTATTATTATTATTATTCTTATTTATTATATTATTATTATTATTACTAATATAAATATCATTAAAATTAAATATTTATAAACCTATATGCTATTGATTTTCAATATTTCTTACATTTTATTACAGTAATAAACTGCTCATCCATCCGAAATTATTACCGAAAATATGCTGAAAAACACTCTTCAAATGAAGTCGTTCTGGCATCCATCTTGCTGCAAAAGCAGACATGCATGGACTGATGAATTCCATCCGCGCATCGGTCAAACATGCATTAGAAGCGGTCACGCATGACTGACCAGCTCCGTGTTCCGTCACGGGAACAACACAAATCCACATGTGCGCCTGGAAATTTTCATCCCGGTATTTCCCAGTTGCTCTTGAAATCTTGACGGACGAGTGGTTGGATGGATCCGTGCATGAATGTTCAGATAATTAGGCAACTAGGTTGATGGATTGTCGCCAGAGCTGGACCGATGAATGGATGGATGGATGGATGGATGGATGGATGGATGGATGGATGGATGGATGGATGGATGGATGGATGGATGGATGGATGGATGGATGGTGGATGGATGGATGGATGGATGGATGGATGGATGGATGGAGGATGGATGGATGGATGGATGGTGGATGGATGGATGGATGGATGGATGGATGGATGGATGGATGGATGGATGGATGGATGGATGGATGGATGGATGGATGGATGGCTGGATGGATGGATGGATGGATGGATGGATGGATGGATGATGGATGGATGGATGGATGGATGGATGGATGGATGGATGGATGGTGGATGGATGGATGGATGGATGGATGGATGGATGGATGGATGGATGGATGGATGGATGGATGATGGATGGATGGTGGATGGATGGATGGATGGATGGATGGATGGATGGATGGATGGATGGATGGATGGATGGATGGATGGATGGATGGATGGATGGATTCAGAAGCAGGTGCTGTTCACACATCGCTGATTATTTTCACCGTTTGTCCGTCATTTATTTAAAGAACAAAATTCATTCCATGATTCATTGATTCCTCTGCTTCCTCGAAATTAACATGGATCCAATAACAACCAGGACGTGTTTAACGTTTCCGTACTGAAGCTGTTGATGACGATGACGATGGCGGCGACGATGATGATGATAGAAAGCCGCTGCAAATATTATAAAGGTTGTAGCTGCATCTATGATTTCATGTAGGCGAATAATTGACATAATTTAATTTTATAAATAATGAAAAATTTGAAATTTTGTGATCAAAGAGACAATATCCAAATTTGTATCCTGCAAATCGAATAAATGTAATCAATTAGACGGCCAATTAATGAATTAAGACGAGAAACTTGAAATATTATTTGACATAAATCCAATTACAGAGAAATAAAGAAATGTGATCCATGATTTAAAAATTATCATATTATTTTAAAATTAGATCATCTAAATTAGATTTATAACGTATTATTTACAATTAGATGATATTATTTTAGATTAATAATTTATATTTGAGAATTAAATCATTTAATTAAATCACGTTTTAGAAATGATTTCAAATTGACCAAGAAGAACAAAAATCATCATCTTTGCATATTTGTAGTTTATAGAAATTTTTTTCAATCACATCTTTAACACAAATATTTAAGCCGCAAATGAAAGTAAAATAAAATAAAATTACTAAATTATTAAATATTATTAAAAATTACTAAATAATAAAAATTATTTTCGTGCTTTCTGTGATTTTAAAATTATTATAACTTGAAATAATCCAAAACTCATAAATAGGTAATCACAGGCAGCTTATTATGACATGCTGCTAAAAATATCGACCAATAAAATCTCACCTCTATAAGAACCACTCAGTTCAGGTGCAGGTGTTACTTCTTCGTCAATAAATTAACGATGACAATAATAATAATAATAGTAATAGTAATAATAAAAATAATAAGAATAACATTGTCGGTTCTATTTTAGTCCTGATAACACTTCCTAGTGACGTCACACTTCGCACATGGATCACGTGTTAGTCCGCTAACTGGAAAGTCAAAGGAGCTGAGCTTTTATAGGCGCCTTGTTTCACCATTGGAGCGTGCAATGATGACTGTGATGCATTTTTACGAGATTTTATATTATTTTATTTTATGCTAAGAATAATAATTAAACATAATTTAAATATAATTATGTAATTAAAATAATATTAAATATAATTATTGAAGCACCTAGTTATTGTGTATTAGTTATGTTAATGAAATTGTATTCTTATTATTAAGCATTAATTACGTAATAGTAATTAGTAGTAGGCTACTACTAGTAGCTTATTCCAAACAAAAAACTTTTAATTTTTAATGACTGAACACTTTATTAATGATGACAGGTAAGCATTGGTAAACTACAGAAACTAATTTAACTTTTGAGCTCGTAAATTTATCTTTTATCGAATTAGCTTAATAATTTATTATAATTAGTTTAATTAATTATTTACTTGTCATGATAAGCTTCAAAGTCACATAATGTATATCTTTATTAATAATAAGTTAGTATTACCGTGGAATTAATCTTCAAATTTCTACCCTTCCCAGCCATCTCACGTTATTATTATAATATTACAATGTTATTAATATAATATTATAATTATATTAATATATTACAATACAGCTCAACATCTGCTATCAATACACCATATTTATATTGCAAATATTTATATGAAATTGTAATATCATACAATAATGTAAAATAATAATAATTATATTGATATTAAGAAATCATATTAAGATTTGATATTAATAGAAATCATATTATTATAATTATAGTTTTAAAAGTTTTATTATCTCACCATCATTACCATCATCACTGTCATAATTTGAGTTGCTAACCGGAAGGAAAACACATGTGAACGTCTGACCAATCATATTTCGAGAGAGGATTATGAATTATTAATGAGATGCTAAGTATCACGATGGCGGTCATGATGACGATAGCTTAATGAATATACGTTTCTTCATTTTAAGGAATTTTTAATTTGTTAATTTTAATTTGTAGAATATTTTATTTTGCTTATGAAATTTATTGTATTTTAATTATAAAATTAGTCAATATTATTTTCATTATAATATTTCCATGTAAACAATAAAGAAAGTCCTTGACATGAAATTTTTATAATTTAGTCTGTAGAAGTTAAAATACAGAATTTAACTGTCTGCAAATGACTTATGTTAATATGAAAACGGTCATTTCTGACGCGTTTAATAATTATTAATTAATTATAATAATAATAATAATAATAATAATAATAATAATAATAATAATAATAATAATAATATAATAATAATAATAATAATAATAATAATAATAATAATAATAATAATAATTTTAAAATTATTTTCTGCTCTTTTAAATCTCTATAACATGCTACTGGAGGCAGCTCACCTGTTTCTTATTTCTATCGATCTGATCCTGAGGTTGTGCATGTAACTTCATTTATATAGCGCCATATGCATAGCGTCAGAGGCGCTTCTTGTAACCATTTATATAGCGCTCCTTCCCAAGGGCGCTGGCGGCAGTGCAGGCTGGGTTTCGAACACGACACATTACGACTGTTGCCATTACCGCCGTATGCAGGCACGTAACCCATTCGGCTAACCTGCACGCCTGCATGATGATGATGTGATGATGATGATGATGATGATGATGATGATGATGCTGATGATGATGATGATGATGATGATGATGATGATGATGATGATGATGATGATGATGCTGATGATGATGATGATGATGATGATGATGATGATGATGATGTGATGATGATGATGATGATGATGTGCTGATGATGATGATGATGATGATGATTGATGATGCTGCTGATGATGATGGATGATGCTGATGATGATGCTGATGATGATGATGATGCTGATGCTGATGCTGATGATGATGATGATGATGATGCTGATGATGATGATGATGATGATGATGATGATGCTGATGATGATGATGATGATGATGAGATGATGATGATGATGATGCTGATGATGATGATGATGATGATGATGCTGATGCTGATGATGATGATGATGGATGATGATGATGATGATGATGCTGATGCTGCTGCTGATGATGTGATGATGATGCTGATGATGATGATGATGATGATGATGATGATGATGCTGATGATGATGATGCTGATGATGATGCGATGATGATGATGACGATGATGATGATGATGATGATGATGATGATGCGATGATGATGATGATGATGATGATTGATGATGATGATGATGATGATGATGATGATGATGATGATTGATGATGATGATGATGATGCTGATGATGATGATGATGCTGATGATGATGATGCTGATGATGATGATGATGATGATGATGATGGATGATGATGATGCTGATGATGATGATGATGATGATGATGATGATGTGCTGATGATGATGATGATGCTGATGATGCTGATGATGACGACGACGATGATGATGATGATGCTGATGATGATGATGATGCTGATGATGATGACGACGACGACGATGTCGTTGTAACCTTTGTTGTTATCATTATTACATATTCTTTGTTAAAAGTTAATCGAGACGTTAAAACTTTGAATCTTTACGAATTTCTGTGTAGGAGTAGAATTTTCATTCTGATATGCTGATGAATTGTTTCAATAAAAACATGAAAATGACTTTGTGATTGAATGGATGAATGGATTAATGATTGAACGAATGAATCGATAAATGATTGAATGAATGAATTGTTAACCGTCTCATTGAACACGTCATCTTCAATTGACAAATAGATGCAGAGGCTCATTACCGTGAACTTGTTTTATTGTTGTTCTAGCTGCTGCTGTTGTTGTTGTTGTTGTTGTTACCATAACAACCGCTAGTACAACCATAGCATTAATGAAAATAATGTTTGTAAGTTTCCTGTTGTTATTAGATCTAAGATCGATTCTTGTGAAAATTTCTTTCCAACTAAAAATTATCTTAGGACAACGTGGATTGCGTATTTCGATTTATGTTATTACGTTGTTTTATGTTATCGGGTCTTTAACCGCAGTAAGAACTCTCAAAAAATTCTTAAATTACGATTAAGAAATTAATTTTAATTAACTTATTTAATCAATTACATTAATTTTAATTTTAATTTTAATGAAAATCGTTATTTTTGCTTTCATGGAAAAAAATAAAAAGGGTTTATATTAAAAACTTCGTGATAACCTCCTCGATGACTTTGGTATTCCAATGACGTTAATTAATGAATTAATTAAAAATTAAATATTAAGATATTTCAGACTAATTGATACGGATACTTAACAAATTAATTAATTAACTTAATCAATAACATATGTAATTAACATGATTAATTAATATAATTAACATTAATATTAATTAATATAAATAACATCAATATTAATTAATATAATTAACATCAATAATAACTAATATAATTAACATCAATATTAATTAATACATCAATATTAGTTATTACAATTAATTAACTAATCTAACTAATAGCATATTTAATTAATAAATTAACAACATAATTAATTAATAAACTATGTCATATTTTAGACTAATTGACTCGGCCAGATATCCTCTTCCAGTGAAGTATTCTAATGTTTAGGCGTGGGCTGTCATATTCAATAGATGCTCGAATTAACTTCGATACTAATAATGGATATAACAATGCATGCCATGCATCAATGCATTTTTTTCTAATGGATGTAACAATGGATTTATCACTATGACGTCACCTTCACATTGTCCAATTGATAACCAGTTGTAAAATAATGATTCTTAATCCCTACAGCTATAGGAAATAAGACATTTGAAAAGGTCAATTGCTCAACTCTCATTACTTAATTATTTGTCGTAATTCTATCTGCCCAGTAATCCACTTATTATTCCATTTGTCTATCCATTCCTCTATCTACCCATCCATCAATCCATCCATCCAGTTATCCATCCGTCCACCCATCCATTCACCCATTCATCTATCTACCCATCCATCAATCCATCCATCCAGTTATCCATCCGTCCACCCATCCATTCACCCAGCCAGCCATCCATTCATCCATCCATCAATCCATCCATCCATCCATCAATCCATTTATGCGTGCACCTGATGCTGGAAGGGCTTGGAATAAACTGGAAAGAGGACCATTTTCCAGTGACCTCATTATTTGGATGACCTAGATAAATTGATTGCATTCTCCGACGCACGACACTGGCGCCCCCAGTGAGTGGAAAGCAGAAATTGCAGAAAACTTGTTCTCCGATCGATAATTTGCCGCCACACTTAGAAATCGTCTGCTCTGGTTTCGTTCTGGTTGGTGCAATACAACCAGATGTATTCATTGTTGTTTTGAGATGTTTTGATATGATTTTGACCTTAATGTTCTTATTGTTATTGTTACATGATATTTTTAGAGAACAGTTGTTAATGTTATTAATAGTCTTAATTATTAGTCGATATCAATGGCGAATTTATCAATGGTTCATGTTAGATCGATTTGCGCTGATCATTAACATTTAAAAAAAACAATAGCAAACAATTTTTGAATATGGTATTACATTACAAGTATTGTTGTAAAAACAGGGTGTAAAATTGCGCAACATTCGGAAACATCTTCAGTTTCTTTTCTCTGATGCTCGTAATTTTAATCTCATTCGAATTTCTTTCAATCATTTTTGAGAAAATAACATTATTTCCCATCAATGTAATAACTCGCTTCAATTAACTTGACTTGTTAACACAATTAACAGCATTTTCATTTTTTGAATAATTTAATAAAACAATGTTCAAAGATAACTTAAAAGTTTCGAATGTCTGAAAAGATGTATTTCATGAAGCTGCATGCAAATGCGAATGTTTTGTATTTTCCATGTGTTTGCACTCATCATTTGATGATGTCATGTGACGCAATAAAACATTAATCAATTCAGTGATAACCTTTCAACATGCAATTGGGTGGCTTCTCCATATTTTGTTTCCCTACTATAAAATTAATGATCACCGGTTAATTTAATATTTATAAAACAAATTAATATTCACAAAACAAATTCGTATCCACTAAATAAATTTAAATTTAAAGAAAAAAGCCTTAAATCTGCAATTAATTTCGATTTTTTTCACAAAAAAACTCTTAAAAACAATTGAAGTAATAACAATTATTCTTAGGAGCTGTGATCCTCCAATCAATGAAAGGCGCCAGTTTAAGTTATTTTTAGTTCTTCATTCAACATCGCCTTTTCTTAAAGGTTGAAATTAATTTTCAATCGATGAAACATTAAAATAAAAATGTAATTTCCAACTTCTTGTTAGCGGGTTTACATAAAAATGAGAGAAAAACTGAAACTGTGAAACATCAACAATAATTTATTAATAAACGTGAGCTTTTTAACTTTTTTGAAAAGATTATTAATTATTAATAATTGTGTAATTATGCGTGGCAATAAATAATTTCTTAGCCTTCAAATAGTTACATAAAAAATAAATAAATAAATTTGTTTACATTCGATCGCAGCCACCTCGGAATTCAGAAAAATTCGTTTGAAATGACGACAAAAATTAATTTCTTGGAAACTCGTTCGAATTCAAAACAAAATGATGTCGTACCTTTATTTATTTATTTACATAACTAGGAAATGTCGTACCTTGTGGCAATTGGTCTTCTTAAATATTTATTAAATTTTAAGTGTTTCTTCATTACTTGTTGTTGTCTAATTAATTTTAAAAATTACATAATTGTTAATCTAATATTTTTAATTTTAAAACTTTAAAAGTCTTTTTACAACGTGTTCGATAATATTTTGAGTTTTTGGTCGAAAATATTACATATCAATATCTTTGAGAACACTCGAAAAATCGCGCTCTCTCAGATGTCGGTCAGCACCATGGACAGTGGCAGGGAACGCCCTCGGGTAAGGGCGCTATATAAATGGTGGATCGATTAAGAAGTCTTAATCATCTAGCTATGCGACGGAGGTTAATCAAAAGACTTTTATCCTATAAGGCACTCAAAAAATCGGCTAAATACAAATTGTAAAATGCAAACACAAATTGTTTGAAATGAGTAATTATTTAGCAACAAATAAATAAATGACAAACAAAAATTTTTACTTCAGAATAATTACAATAATAACAATGAAAAATATTAAATCGATTTCGACTTGAAAAACTACGAGGATGATGAGACCCGCCATCTATTGAGTTAGTAGAAATATTTGGTTTAAAAAAAAAATATTACTTTTTATTCGTTAGGACAACACTTCCATATCATTTATCCTTGAACCTTGAATATGAAAAATTAATTTTTTAATCTTTAAAATTAATTTCTTAACGTTCTAAACCTAGGATTGTAAATACGATTTAAATAACGTTTTTTCATAAAATCATTCTTTTGAAATGTTTCCGATAAAGATATAAAAAAAAAGAGGATGATGCTGATGAAAGGTGAGAGGGGCATCGTGTGATGGAGCTTATGGAGCTCTTGAAAATCCGATACAAAGTTTGCAGACTCATCGAACCACCTGAAGAGTTGCAGAAGTGTTAATTGCGAACCATCCGTCCTTCCATCTCTCCATCCACCCACGCACCCATCTCTCCATCCACCCACGCACCCATCTTCCATCCACCCACGTACCCATCTCTCCATCCACCTACCCATCCATGCACCCATGCGTCCATTCACATACCCATTCATGCATCCATAAACCCTTCCATTGATCCATTCTTTAATTCTTTCATTTCATTTTTCAACCACCAATCCATGCCAAACGTCTCTGTAGTTTTTTACATTTGAACGTGAATTTGTTTAAAATTGTTTTAACTTTTAAATAAAGTTTATATTGTATTATAATATATTTAGTATTATTACTTTATTGTGATCGTTTTCTATGGAGTAATTCTTTCTTGTCAATTATAACCATGTTGACTTACCGAAATATTCTTTGGCTGTTTGAATAACATTACAAATAAAATAAATATTAATATTGTCAGTAATAATTTCTTTTGACTTTGGCATTGCGTTGATTTGAACATTGTCAAAAATAATTATCAATGCCTACAATAACCGGTTTAAATAAAATAAATTATTGATTTTATTCACCGATGACAATGCTGCTGATGATGATGATGATGATGATGATGATGGATATTGAGGTGGTAGTGCTGTTGGTGGTGGTGGTAGTGGTGATGGCGATTTTGCCATTGAGAGCAAACAAGTGTCAAGAGACTTGGCATCTCAAGTCACCTGCTGTTCAGTTCTTTCCAGAATTCTATACAATTCATTCATTCATTCATTCATTCATTCATTCATTCATTCATTCATTCAATCATTCATTCATTCATTCATTCATTCATTCATTCATTCATTCATTCATTCATTCATTCATTCATTCATTCATTCATTCATTCATTCATTCATTCATTCATTCATTCATTCATTCATTTCATTCATTCATTCATTCATTATTTCATTCATTCATTCATTCATTCATTCATTCATTCATTCATTCATTCATTCATTCATTCATTCATTCATTCATTCATTCATTCATTCATTCATTCATTCATTCATTCATTCATTCATTCATTCATCTATCCATCATCCGTCCATTCATCCAATAAATCAACAGCTTGTCAAAGGTGCTTATTTCATATTATTTATTTGTCTGAGGTTTAGCTGGTCTAGTTATATCGAGTTGACAAGATGGATGCTAAAATCGCAATAAATTGTTTAATTAAAATATAAAATATCATTTGAAAAGGTTCGAAAAACATCTTTAAATCATTAATGTTCGTTATTTAATTTAGCAGTCAATTTATCTCGAATAATTTTTTTGTATTTTATTATAGGCGTGCTAACTTAAGAGTTAAACTTTGGTTGCATATTGCAATTACTATTTTTTTTTAAATAGATACTGTTGTTGATGATGAAGATGATGACGATGACGACAACGATGATGATGATGATTATGGAGATAATAACCCTGATGCTGTCTTCTAACACTGCCCTTTACATTTCTATCGCATTAATAACATTCACATAATTATCATAAATGCAGGTAAATTATTAATAATTAATAATTAATATTAATGTCGGCTTTATATTAATCCTTTTACTATTAATATTATTATTATTGCCGCTGTTATCGATGACGTTATTATTTTACACGTGCTTTGGTCTGCGCATGCGCACAGGAGATGAGTGTTATAAATTACGAGGGAGCGCCCAATCAGTGTTTGCCGAGCACTCGAAACTTAGCCGGTTGTCATGGCGACCAGACTTGTTTGTTCACCGTGCCGGAGAAGGAAGACGATCTAATAATAATAATAATATTATACATCCAGATTTATAAGTCGCATGTGGCCGACTTTGTATCATTGTATCGATGGGATTGTATCGATGACTTTGTATCCTTGTATCGATGACTTTGTATCCTGGTATCGATGACTTTGTATCCTTGTATCGATGACTTTGTATCCTGGTATTGATGACTTTGTATCCTTGTATCGACGACTTTGTATCCTTGTATCGATGATTTTGTATCCTGGTATCGATGACATTGTATCCTTGTATCGATGACTTTGTATCCTTGTATCGATGAGTTTGTATCCTGGTATCGATGACTTTGTATCTTGGTATCGATGACTTTGTATCCTTGTATCGATGACTTTGTATCCAATGTATCGATGACTTTGTATCCTCGTATCGATGATTTTGTATCCTTATATCGATGACTTTGTATCCAATGTATCGATGACTTTGTATCCTTGTATCGATTACTTTGTATCCTTGTAACGATCACTTTGTATCCAATGTATCGATGACTTTGTATCCAATGTATCGATGACTTTGTATCTTGGTATCGATGAGTTTGTATCCTTGTATCGATGATTTTGTATCCTGGTATCGATGACTTTGTATCCTTGTATCGATAATTTTGTATCCTTGTATCAATGATTTTGTATCCTTGTATCGATGACTTTGTATCCTTGTACCGATGACTTTGTATCCTTGTATCGATGGGATTGTATCGATACCGGGGTTGATCAATTTGGATTTTACATTTCTTCCTCAGACATTGATTCTATTCTGGAGCAACACTGTTGTTATTCGGGACCGAAAAGGGAAAACAGGGGACTTATCCCTAGGAGACCTGGCAATTATTTTTTTATATTTTATTTATAATTACATTATTATTTATAAATTATTAATTATTAATAATAATTAATACATTATTATATTATTATTATAATATACTATAATAATTAATACATTATTATATTATTATTGTTATTATTATAATTAATAAATATTATTTATAAATTGTAATAATATATAATATTATGTATAAATTATTAATTGTTAATAATAATGTAATTTATTTAATTATAATTTATTATTTATAATTAATTATTAATTATTATTAATGATGTAATTTTAAATTGTTATTATTTATAATTAATGTAATTATTAATAATAAGCATTTTTATAATGGCAACAAATGAAGAATAAATTAATATGTTGACATATTGAATTAATTTATTTTTATAAATTAAGCTGAATTTAAATTATTGATTGCCTTTGAAAATTTATTGCAATATAAAAGACAATTTTGTGAGAAAGGTATTATTCTAAATTTAAATGGTAAATAATTAGGAAATATTAATAACAATGATTAAATATTATTAAAATTCCATTTTTGTGATGAAAATATGTTTAATATTTAATATAAAAATCTTGAGACCATGCTTGCCGGAAGCAATCGGCTGTTTGCACGTGATCCGAGCCATCCGACCAATCACATCCAAACACTCCACCTCTGTCAACAGTTTCATCAACTAAAGCACAAGAATAATTATTTTTGGCTAGTAATTATAATTGTTATTATTGTTATTATTGTTATTATTATTACTCCATTTCAAGATTTGTCGGTTTATTAATTTTTTATTTGTACGTGATTTTAATTGCAGGGATTAATTACGATAGTCATTAATAAATTAATTAGTCAAATAAATTGCTTAGAAATCGTCACGTGATATTTTAATCTTTAAACTCGTTTAAAATGTCATTCCTTCACCTGAAGAATTATTTTTTCAAAAAACATTTGTCTGTTTATCCCCCACAAGAAAAATATATCAATTTAGCACAAATATGAAGTAGCTTTCTGATAAAATAAATAATAATAACAAAGTGTAATTAGCACAAAATTGAACATTTAGTAACTTTAAAAATAAAACTTAACAACTTAACAATTTAACAACTTCAAAAGTAATTCGAACATTTGTCGACTCCTCTTTGAAAACGAAAGAAGACTTTTGTAATTGTATTTGACTCTCAGAATGTATTTGTATTTATTTATTTTAAAATTTTTTTTCCTCTGCCTAACCAACAATTTAGTTATTAATTTTTAAGTAGTTAAGATCATAATTTCGAGTTTTACACTGCATGTATTTTAAAAGTAAATCAAAATAACAATAAAATAATCTTCCCACTAACTATTGGTCGGTGTTTTTATTATTAATGATGACTAGATAAGTTTATGTTTCTAATCGAAAACTTATGCGCTTAATAAAGCCTGCTTAAATGTCTAAAGAGATCAAATAAAACAATGTTGTCACAATCGATGTATGACCCTGCAAACAATTAGCTCGCATTTCAATGTGATTATTTCATCATTTACCGATTAAAAGTATGCCATGATTTTTCAAGTATTTACAAATAATTGGCGTTATATTCAACAATAATAATCGCCCGTCTCGTTCTCGACAGCAATGAAATGATGATGATGATGAAATTGGAACATGATGATGGATGATGTGATACGAAGCTTATGAGGCATTGATGGCTTTTCATTTTAGAACCACTGATAAGATTCTGTGCCCGCTAACAATGAAAATGCTAATCTATTGAAATGATTTTACATCGTTGCAGAACATTAAAAACATACTCTGCTACCATAAGTTGAGAGTGGAGCTTACTGGGTAATCGAATGTCGAATGGGAAAGGAACTGGCAAATGACGGATAAATATTGACTTATTCGTTCTACACATGTTGTCCATGGATTAAGACTTCAAAACGCTAATGAAGATCGGTTTTGTATCCTTGTCATAGTTCTTCTATTAATCCCCGATTAAATCTGAGTAAATTTAATTACCTTAAAATAAAAGTCTGTATTATTTTGTAGTATTTATTTGTCTCTATTTTAGTAGAGAATGTAAAATAATTACTAAAACCTTAATGAATTACTGAATTTCTTTATAACTCTTTCCATGAAATAATTTTCTTAGAATCACAAAATAATCTTGCACTCTTGAGGCGACGATGAAATAACAACTTGAAACTTTTTTAGGACAACCAAATTCAAGCATTTCTCAGATTTAAACGGGAGATTACTTTCCACTTTATCAGTTTAATTAAAATAATAAAGTTTAATGCTGATAAGTTACGCCTAGCACCTGTTTACTGATAACGGCATAGGCGCTTTCCCTCTTTATTCCAGACAATCTTGTTGTGCTAACAATTTTAAGCTGCAGATGCAGATGGATGTGAATCTATCTGTTCAAGTTCAGTTGAGAGCAATTGTATGATTATTTAATTATTTTACTATACTTTCAACTTCATGAGATAGTATTAATAATGACGTTATTAAGTCATATTTACTTTATTAAGTTACAAATTATTAAGGTAAAGTGTCGTGTTCAAATCTCAGTCTGCACTGCCACAAGAGCCCTTGGGATGGAACGCTGTATAACTGGTTAACAAAAAGCCCTTATAAAAAGCCTTTGACGTTGTGTGTATGGTGCTATATAAATGAACAAACCTGATGCTTTTGAAGTTAAAACTTACAAAAGTTTACCACTCCTAAACCCATCCTGGACAAAATTGTTGCTATGTTCTCTAAGGTAAATTAGATCGTTAAAAGTATTAATAATGAACTATTAAAACATGTTGTCATAAATTACGTTAACATTCTAGAAAATCCCAGAGTAATTGTCCATGTTGATGTTGAAATATTATTTGATTGATAACATCAACTTTCTTTGATATCCACTTAAATGATGATAGCTGGCTGTCAAATGGAGTTCGAGATAAGCACGTAGCATCCCGTCTGATCAAACGGAATGACGTGGTGATATAGATGTGATCAATAAGAAAATTATTTTAATTATCTTATTTTCGCAACTCTTTCCAATATCTCTCAACATTCATCTATCAATCCGACAATGTATCCATCCATTCAGTCTTCCATTCATCCATCCATCCATCCATCCATCCATCCATCCATCCATCCATCTACTCATCCATCCATCCATCAATCCATCCATCCATCCATCAATCCATCCATCCATCCAAAAGCCAACACGACCCTTGACGGTCATCTCCCCGTGCCAGCAAAGAGACAACAAGTACAAGCGAAAGGCTGACAACAATCGAAGTTTGATCGGTACTTGCACCGAATCCACTCGAAGTCTTTTGTTTCCAAGTTCAAGAACACCAGGCGCACATCGCCAGCAACCGGCTTCCCTTTATAAGCGGAAGCGCCGAGAAGTGTTCACGGAGTTTCTCCTTTTCTCCTTCTTCGTTTCTTCCACTGCGTCTTATCAATACTTTCCGTTAGCTCGGTGTTTTACTAATGGTAATCGAAGATTTGCAAACCCATCCTTTTCTGTCTCCGAATCGAATCGGATAAGTAGCAGGGGAGATGGCGATTGTTTGGGCGAAGATTATTTATTTCTTCGTGCAATCTCGAATGCCAAATATTGGTTAGTATTGGTTCGTTGTTTCGAATACGTGCTCTTGCGAAATTGTATTTGACCAGAAATTTAGTTTAGAAATTTAGTCAACTATTAATAAAATATTACTATGTAGTGTTAATTATTTCTGTTATAATTAGAGGGTGTTTAAAAATATTTCATTAAACATCCTCTTCGGAGAGAAATTATAATTTAGCGAATAATTGTTTTCTATAATTCCCAACTCATTCCATCCCGGATGTTTTTCAACCGGGAAGCAGAAAGGAAAAGCAAAAGTCAAAACAGCAGAACCGAGGGAGACGAACAGGCAAACAAAACGAATTCTTCCTTCCGCTGTTAGAGTCTCTGATGAAGTGTCCACGACAGTTTCACTTTTGCCTGCCCGTCTAGGGTTGAAGTCACAAGACTGACAGTTATTTAAGGCAGCCTGTTCGCAACCGGATCCTTAGTTCTCCTACTGATCTACTGATGAGTTTTTCCACGAATTAGATGAAACTTGCCTGGAACACTCGACTTCCAGCGACCTTGCAGCCTGGATTATCAATGTATTCGACTGGAGAACTTGACTGGCGTCTTATCGGAAAGAGGATGTGCTATCGGAACTTGAGGATCATTAAGGAGATGTTACGACAGGATGTTATTCGTTTTTAATTTCAAACTTTTGTTTTTTAACTGCAAGTTAACTTGTAATAAAAATGTTTGTTCGCTTTTGCAGAGAGACTTCTAAATCAAGGAAAGACAGGGCTAGAGTTTCTTGGTGATGGAATGAAAGGAGATGCTTTCTACAGTGTTTCAAGTTTTACTGTCTGGCAAGTTTTGAACTCTCGAAATTGTCAGAAATTCGTCTGTTTAATCTCATCTTGTTATATCGAGTTGTGTGAAATTCTCGAAATTTCAGATGAGGTTTGAACGACCGAATTCTGGGCCTTGGATTGAAAGATTCTTTCTGATTAATGTAATTATTGTAAATTAAGTAATTAATTAATTGACGTTTCAATGTTAACTAGTTTCGAAACTAGTTTAGAAAGTATTAACAAGTAAGCGCAATGGACATGAATTTTTTTAAAGTTTGTCTAAAAGTAAAAATTGAAATAATTGGAACAAACTTTTAAATAAATATCGCTTCGGTCTCGGTTCTATCGTTGTTTGAAAAACTATGAAAACAATATTTAAAAATGCATGTATACAGAACAATCTCACTGCCTAAAATTTAATTCACTTTTACAAAAAAAAAAAATATTCAAACGTCATAAGTTGCTTTTGAAGTTAACGTGCTCAACATTCTGGCAAGTCGTTCGAGGCGCAATTTTCAAAGAAAATGAGAATTTATAAATAATCCATTTTGATGAACAACAGAAATCAGCGGAGAACTTTGTAGCATCTTTATTATGTAACAAAGACAGGGATATCGGTAATTAATGAGAATTTCTGCTGCAAATTTCTTAGAACAGATAAACGTCAGAATATTTTGAAAACATATCGTTAATTAAAAAGAAAAAGTGATTGTCTACTAACAAAAACAAATGAGTTCGCTTTATTATTCCTTCTTTCTTTGTCACTTCCATTTTTTTTGCGACATCCGTATTTTCAACTGCGAGTTGCCAAAACGTGACAAATAACTGACAATAACCTGGTAATAATCTGGAATGAAAATCAAAATTGAAACTAAGATTAATTAACAATTAATAATTAATCCATTTCTGTTCTGTACTGCTTTTTACGAAACTATATCGCTGCTCATTGGTAAATTCAAATTAGTAATTAAATATAATTTTTAAATAAAATAGTAATTATTCACTGCTCAGCGTTTTTTGCAGCATTTTGTGTCAGCTTAAAATCATGCGCAATATTTTATCGATACAGTCATCGCAAATTTATTTTCCAATCTGAATATTTTTAAGTCAGTAAAGAAAGGCGGAGTTCATCACTAGTTCACTAATTATTTTTATTAAATACCAGATAAACACTTGTTTTAAACATTAAAAATGACCATGATTATTTGAATCTGAGAAATAGTATTTATGAGACAGGAATTGTATCAAATAAAAACTAAACCGTACCGATCATAATAAACCATGTTTCTGGAAAAAAAAGGAATCGGTCTTAAATATATTTTTTTTATAGTCAATCATTCCTCTTGTTTTAACATTTATTTGTAATTACTCAGAAAACATGGATTTATTTTTTATGAGTCAACAACTTTTGTTAAGTACGCCATCAGAACATAAAATGTGATGCGCTATCGATGACTTTGCTGAAGTCCGCACTTTAAAATTAAATTAACAATTACTTGCAGCGGTTTTCTTAACCGGGATCTCTGTAATAACCACTCTTAAAAAAATATTTTTCAATGACTATTGACATTATTAACCACGAAAGTAATTTCAGCTTTTTCCAAGGGGATGGCAAACTCGAGATCTCGCACAACTTGAGCAGACCCTTTTTTAGATGACCGTTTTTGCCTCCCCAATTATGTCCCTGCTATTAACATGTATCCAGCCTTAATCAATTTTTATTTAAGTCTAATGTCTTATAATTTTACTATGTTATTTCCCTTAGGCATGTCTTTACATTTTCGATGTCTTTCGTTACTTTTGTGAAATCTGAGCCAGTTTTAGTATTAATTAACACGAGCTGACATCTGACGATCAGATTTGTAATCAATAGTTTACGCGAAGTGCATAATAATAGGGTGATCGTGACAATAGCAGAACTATAGAATAAATAACAATAGACAAATATACAAATAAATTAATAATAATGAATACGGCCCTCAAATTGAAAATTTCTTCTAATCGAAAAGGCAAATGTATTAACATCCGGTGAGCTACTTAACTCTACTTTCACATTTATAAAGTAGAATGGCAACAATATCCCGAACATTGTTAGAAAACACGAAAAAACTAACTTTTCTTAATATAATGTATCAGGTCATTATATTTAATTACTTTTAGTTATTTACTTATTTTTTGATTACTTTTTAAGAATTATGGCAATTTTCGCTTTACTTGTTTACAAAGAATTAATAAAAACTCGGGAAACCATTGAAGATGAAGTCGTTGTTAAACAGTAGTCACATTAAAATAGATGCATGATAACCTAGGTATAAAAACCAAAAAATCAATCTTTGTTTTAAAATATAAAAAAATTGTTTATCAATGCCAAAAAGAAATTAAGAAAAATTCTATCTTAACTAATAGTACCTAATTTATAAATAAATACAAAATACTTAAATAATAAATTATGTAATAAATAATAAAATAAACTTTAATTCAACTGTAATTTTGTTAAATTATTCCAGAAGACTAAGCATGACAAACCGAAATAATATACTTTGGCAACAGAAGATTGCATTTCGGTGTTCTCAAGGTCTCGGGTAGATTCGCGTCCTGCAAGGTGATGATAGATTTTTTTGTTTTTAATCGATGAAGTTTATTTTTAAGTCCTTTAGGTTTTTGTTATTTTCCTGAAATTTTAACCTTGAAGCTTTTATCGCTCGGCTACGGTTTGCTGTTGCTCAGTTTCTTTTAAGAGACCAACTTATTTTTCTAAGATTCTCAATTGAAATGATTTTAGTGCCATTTGTGTCATCTACGGAATTGTGACGTTAATTTTTTCAACAAAGTTCTTAGCAATCAAGATGACCTTCGATATGCCTGATACGGGACCTGGCAGAAGGATGAGGTACCCATACGGGGGCTTGGGGAAGATGTTTGCTTTTCCATGGAAACACTATTGGAAATATGGAAGAGGATTCAGATATGTAATATATGCAATTTTCCTCTCAGCTCCCATAATCTATCCCATCCACAAAGGAGGTAATAATATTACATTTCTTAATTAACTCAAATTATTATAACAAGCCTGAATATATTCAAGATGTTATAACATAACTGGATGAAGTTAAATGATTAAAAGCATCTTTGGGACATATTGTTTTCCACTTAAAAGAGCTTTAGAAGTTGTAATTTGAATTATAGATTATCTTGGCTGTTGTTTTTGCACATCATAACATTTTTCCAAATTTCCTCAGTAAACTCTCCTGGTAATGTTGAGGCCTGGAGGGTCATTAGAGCCAAGAGACCACGTAAGTGTTACTACATTCTGTTTGGTTTTCTTTCTAAATGTTACTTGCTTATGTTTTAGAACTTAATTTAGTCTAACTTAAATTATAATAATTACTATGACCTGAGTTAAACAAGGAATTATTTCTGAAAAAGTCCACATTAACTGAATGATAATATTTTAAGTTAATTTCCATAATTTATTTTTTTTTGATTGTTTATTGGTCAAACATTTTATAAATCCTCAAAGGACTATTTCTTTAGCTTGCGTCATAGTTAAGTGTTTAAAATGGGTCATAACAGTTCAGAAAGATTTTACGGATGAGAATCTGTCCCTGCAATGGGCGGACAATGGCAATGCTTTTCAGTAGCACTCATAATTCAGATACTTTAATGAATTATAATTGTTCTAAACTTTGTCAGAGTTTAAGGGGCTTTAAATGGTTTACAGTTGACTTGTTAAGATATTTTGCACAAAATGAAAATTTTTAAATAAAATGTTATTCTTATGGTTATATTTAATATAAAGTTGGCATCAACTACAATTGGGTGGCTATGAAAGGTTATTATTTTGATTGCATAAGCCAATTGTTTTGTTAAACCTCTCCTTGTTAATGTTCTTGAATTAGAAATCTTAGATTTCTTTCTTAAATTTGTTAGATGATTGTTAATATAAACATATCCAGAGCTTAGCAAATGGATGCTAGTAAGATTTTGTTATATAAGTTGTGGTTTCAAAAAATTCAAAACGATTTGTTGAAATTCAGTTATCTGCATGTATTTTGTTCTTGCAGATGATCCATTTGCTCCTCCAACTTTGGATGGCAAGCACCATTAAATGGAACAAGGGAAAACTGTTGTTCGGAGAATAAATGATTGTTTGCTTTAACATGTTCAACGGTTGGATCTGCATTGAAATATGCTTGGCAGGGTCGTGTCATTAACTGCATTAGTTTGTTGTTGAGTTGGACATCGTTGCTTATGAAGGGCAATGGCATAGTTGCATTGTCATTAAAATTCATATGGGTTGAGCTGGGTTCAAGATTTGTAACAGAAGCAACTACGAGGATAGCAGGATGAGTTGAAGCTGTCCGGGTCGTATTTGAAATTCACTGGGGACCCCAAATGCATTTTTTATGTTTTCATCATTTGACCGACCTGATTGTTGGAAACGATTAGCATCGCGTAACAATGCTAGTGTTATTCATTTTCGATGGTCGACATTGGCTATGCATTAAACTCAGCTTTAAGTAACTTAAATTAATTTGAATCAGAATTTGGCAGGTATTAGTTATAAAAGCTCTTCAGGGAGGATAATTCCTGCCTGAACATCTGACCAATATTTGGGGCACCTTTGTGTTTAAGCAAAGGTAATGTTTCAACATTCTTTGGCAGACGTCACACCATGAATGTCACAAAAACTGCTTTCACTATCACTTGGGCCATCCATCCACTCCAGCTTTGCCATGCCTAGCAGCTCGTTAGGACACATCTTCCAGAAGGAAAGGGTCATCCGAGTCACGCTTTCTCTTATACTTGTTCTCTTGTTCTGTTTCTGCCTTCTCGGGTACAGAGATAGTTTCAGCTTTTTCCAAGGGGCAAACCCTCGTAAAACTTTGACCCTTTTTCTTCTATCCTAAAGTTAAGTGTCCCCAAAAAAACCAAACAATTTCTTGAGAATTTGATTAAGTTTGACAACCACTGAAAGAATAGTAAATGCAAGTTTTGTATGTGCAAATGAGTCTTGAAATTATGAAAATACAGCCAAACCACTGCATCCTTCACCGAATTTACAAGCTATCATTGCAAATAGTTTTAACAAGTTGAAGAAAAGCAAAAAAATACACTGTTAATACGTTTGAAAGTTAAACATGTAATTTGTACTCCAACCACGGAACCGGTCGCGGCTAAAAAAGTGACCCCGGTCGATCCCTAGTGGCTAAGTAACAAATTTCGAATAAACAGCCGGGTATATTACATGGATTTGTTAGGGAAGCATGCATGTTGACTTCACCCTTGATGTACTGAGGGACTGCCACTTCGCAGAAGATTTAATCAGAACTACCTGCTCCTTCCAAATAATCGTAAGAGTAATAGTAGCATTTTATGAATGTCTTCATATAACTTGATGATTAGGACAAAAATAAATAATCTCGATATTCAAACGACATTAATATACTTAACAACCTACCTGCAGGCATTATATGTTAATACACACCGCGTGATTCTATTGTTTAAAAGTGAAAAGTCCTTAATTTCATAAAGTAATACTATATTTCTAAAACCTGCTCTAAATAGCATTGCTTACTATTATTTGAATTTCTAAATTTAATACTAAAAAGCGACTACTAAGAACATTTAACGTTTCAGATTCATGTGGGCTTGCAAAGGAGTTGAATTGCTGTTTATCAACGTCCGTCAAATTGATTTGTACGGAGTGAATCGATTTAATTGGGCATTAAACTAAATACTTTTTTATGTTCTGCAATTTCAATCTGTTCAAGTTAAGGTGAATTGCATCAAAATTTCAAAATCAAACCGGTTTATAGCTTTTATCCTTGGGCATTCATAGCGTTGAGCTTTGGCCATTTGCAGATTTACAGAATTCCCTCTTTCAATCAGACTCAGTAATATAAAAAAAAAATTAATTTTCGAGGTTCCGTTTGAAGCAATAGTCCGGGACAAGTGGCAGGCCTGGTGGAACCTCTGATATGCCACACGTGTACCCAAATTACCCGTTGACATAGTTGCTTAAATCATTCTAAAATCTTACCAAGTGATCAAACAAAGTGTGAAAGTGATGTTTGTTTTACTAATAAATAATATTTTTTAACAATCGTAAATAACACTTGAACAGAGATGAAGTATTTGTAAGAATAATGACCTGCTTCAGATCAATTCACAATTGCCGTTGTAACAAACTCTTTTATTTGCGTAGATGAAATTAGACTGTTTAACTTTGTTAATCTTATTTAATATTTAAATATTACTGCATTCGTTTGTCTATTAGCTATTTAATTATTATTAGCTACTGTAGAATGAATGGCTTAACACTTTGTAACAGTTTTTAAAATCACAAACCACTTCAGGCTTCTTTGGTGGTATCGATCAAATAAAAACATCGCATAAATTAACATTAATTACTAAATAAATTTTATTTGAAAAAAAATCAAAAAAAATTAAAAACATTTCCCCCATTTCATTTTGTCTTTTCTAATTAAATTTAGCAAAAGATCAATTTCGTCTCTTTATTTGAAAATATTCGTTTAAAAACAACAAAGAGAAAGCTCAAAGGTGACGTGAAACACTTGAATGTCGTCAATGCGTCTCCTAATAAAATGATCAATTACGACAAGACACAAATTCACCTTTCTTCGGAAGAAAATCCCTTTATTTACGATGAAAATGAGACAGAAATTAATGTCACTAATAATTTAAATCTTCTCTTTTCTGTTAGTTATTCGCAACTGATTAGAAATTAGCCATTAGGAACGAGATTTCAATGAAAAACGCCCTGCAAAACTAAATGGATCATGACATTCTCAAGTACCTCAATGATTGACTGAGTGGTCAAGTGGTTGAGTCAGTGAGTGAGCGAGTGGGTGAGTGAGTGAGCGAGTGACTGGTCAAGTGAGGTTGAAGTGGGTAGGAATGCATTAAATCTCCTCAACTTCTATTGGCTTTCATCTCGCCATCTCAACCCCAGTATCAATCAGTAAGGGTTATGATAATGATGATTTAAACGACGATTGTGACAGTTGCGCGTCAGCGGGTATGACAGCTTCGGTGACAATTCCCTTTTAATGTATTCAAATAAAAGCATCTTCTGACCAATGAAACATCTTCGCGGTTAAAGGTCACAAAAGGTTAAAGGGTAGGTTACAAATCATTTTACTCGTTGTTACATTATTTGTCATCTCAACTTAGCATTTGTTTGTCCAGTTGAATGATTTGCTTCCATCTTGTTGAGGTAATTCTTGAGTTGTAGTTGTTTACAAATATCTGTTTAGTAATATTTGTTATCTAAATTATTTCTTGTTAACGAAATTGAATAGTGTTAACCATTTAATTGCTCTAATGTACTTATTTAAACTTTACGTTTTCAATCCGTAAGGTTTTAAAATTACATTTTGCTGGAGTCGTAAATGACTTTACAGTATTTCCAAATAAAATATTATTATTACTAGCCATTCATTACGATATGCATTCGTAATTACTAGTTGACCTCAGCAATTAATTTCAACTAGTAAGTTTCTCAACTATCAGATAAGAAAACAAATTGACAAACATTAGTTGATATAATAAATTATTAATAACACTTTAATGATCTTCAATGTTAAACAAATTACTAAGATGTTCCACTTCTATTTGTATTTGTATTTGTATTTAGTCGTATGTTTGAGCCGAATTCGGAATTTATGCAACATAAACTTCAAGCTAGGAGTAATTTTAGGAGCAGTCGACAACTAAATTTAAAACAACAACAACACTTAATGTCCTTTAAATGATCATTTAAACTCTACAGACAAGTGTTTCATAGTTGTTTTATTTTTAAACGGATTTTTAATTCTTTTTGTCGTCGGTGTTCAAATTGATTCTTATTGGTCGAAATTACAAAATAAAATTTATATTGAGACATGTTGTTACAAACGTGTTTTTGAACTTATAATCGATCTTATTGTTGTTGTTGTTTTATATAATTGATGATGTTGTTACTCTTGCAATTACTGTTATTATTATTATTATTATTATTATTATATTATTATTATTATTATTATTATTATTATTATTATTATTATTATTATTATTATTATTATTATTATTATTATTATCATCATCATCATCATCATCACCAGGACATCGTAATCAAAACCGACATCTAAAAGCAGGCACTTCTGAATTCTTTCGATTGTTGTTGAGATACCATTTCAGAAACGAGATTCCTACAATGCACGGATATTCAACTATAATTCATTTTATAATAACTTAGATGTTCACAATTACGTATAATTTTGTAATTAATTTGACAATAATTATGGTAATATCGATAATATCGGTAATTCAAATGGAAAAGTGATTGCATTGGCTGAATATTTTCGAAAATGAGAAAAAACTCGATTAATAAAAGTCACGAACCTACGGAATAATGAATTCATCAGGTTGGATCTGCTTTGTATGACATTATCAAGTATTTTGCATTTTAATCGTGTAATATTTAAATAATGCAAGGATGCTAATTAATAAATAATTTATATTTATATTTATATTTTTCATTAATAAGTTAATAATTTAATAAAATCGTGCTTCCCATTTCTATTCATTATTCACTTTTTAATCATTTTATGCTAATAATTCTCAACAAATGAAACTTTTCGATACAAGAAATCAAAGCTTTTATCTTGTTTGCCTGCATAATTTTGATTGGACGTCAAACATTTCTTCAAATATTTGATAAATAATCAAATATTTATCGACAATTCACACGAAAATCGTGCACGGGAAGTGATTTAAACCGATTTTGTGACAATGAATTCTTATCGAATGTTAATTAGTTTCATTTAAAACGAAATGTTGCTTTAAATTCTTTGAATTTTCAACGTGTGATGTAATTTTTCAACTGTATAAAATTTAAAAAAATGGAAAATAATAATAACATTAATAATTATAATAATTATTATTAAATAAAATTAAATCATAATTATTGTTATTCAAATTCTACAATTTCCCATAATCTACAATATAATCCATATTCGCTTGGATCAAGAGTTGTTGCCCAACACTCCACTATTTCTAGATTTTGACAGAATGAAGCATCAAATATTGCAATACGTGGTTTAATATAATTTAAAACAAAATAGAATTAATTCGAATTAATTGTCGAAATAATTGTTATAAATAACATATTCTAAAGCCTTAGAAAAGTTAATCCATGTCATCCGAAATTATGAGCCAATTCAGTCCAAACATTGGAGATTATCTTAAAAATATTAATAAAATAAAAATTAAATATGATAATTTTAAAGCCTTTTAAACTTATCACTCGATCGATATCTTCCATTTTACTTTAAAAAAATGATTAAACATTCTCACGACAATAATAACAATTATTCATCAAATAATTATGAATTGTAATTCTTTTTAATTATCTGAAAATTATGTTAATGTTCTTCGGTTCTTCTGGTGCTTTGTAAACTCGAAGGTTTGCAAAACAATCACTGACGTCATCATTCCTGTGATCGTCATCAACTGGTTGCTATGGTGATGTGTCCTCAAGTTTGGTGCTCGCGACATGGACGGCTATGCTGTCGGCGTCATCTTTAACGTCGTCATCGTCATCGTCATCGTCATCATCATCGTCATCGTCATCGTCATCATCATCATCATCGTCGTCATCGTCATCGTCATCGTCATCATCATCGTCATCGTCATCGTCATCATCATAATCGCCATGTTTACTTTTACTGTCTTTCTCACCAAGCGTCCAGAAAGCCTAAGATCAGCGTGACGTAATAATTTTCCGCTTAATGGAATGCGAGTTGACACGCGGCTTGCTTGCGTCACGCCCGAATGAACCTGAATTGATTGGCTAATTGATTAATTGACAAATAATTAACAAATCAAATGATTAATGCATTTATTATTAATTATGTTATAATTAATCCGTTTATTAAGTGAAGTTTTATTTTTTTTATTGAAGCATCTTCAGGACTATTTCCTTGTTTATAAAACAAATAAAAAATTAATTTTTTGTTCAATAAAAATGCATCTTATTTTGAAATATAAAGTACATATTTATTAATCTTTTGATTAATAATATTAAATCAAATATATTTTTAGTAAAAGTTTCTTGATCAAATAAACTTTTAGATGCTTTTCGTTTCAAAGGCGAAGATGATAAGATTATGTTGTAAAAGATGTGAACAAATACTAATATAGTAACCGATCACACAATCACAAAAAAATAATATTACTACCAAATGTAATATTAAAGTGTTACAAATAATATTATTACTTAATATAATATTAACAGTTATCTCGATGTACAGCGGTATGATAATGATTGAGATGATAAATCATTAAATATTATTATGTAAAATTATGACGAATTATGACTTTAAAACTGCATGGTTATAAATATCAGGACTTCAAAAATAATATTTAACGATATTTAATTATCATAATAATATTACAGTTTTGATCAGTTACGATTATAGCAGAAAAATAAATCTTAATAATTATTACAATGATTATAAATAATAATTATTATGACTAATTATTAACCAAATGTTGGTGATGATATTGATGACGATGATGGGGATGATGATGATGACGATTAGAGAGAGATAAGAGATAATGAAAGAAAGGGGGTTAATGTACCTGAGTAGCCAGTATTCTGAGCAGCCTGAGATATTCTGATGTTTGTTCAATCACTTGAGATTCGAACCAATAGATTTTCTCTGTCCTGCTACATCTGTCTACCTATCTCTCTGTATGTCTCGTTATTTATTTTATTTTTTATTTATTTTATTTATTCACTTTATGTCTCTGTATTTCTCTATAGAGCGCTCTATATTCCTCTCTTTACCTTTCTTTGTTCCTATCATTCATTTCTCAGCCTGCCTTCACTCCATGAGGATATGCAAATAAACATCTATGCGAGTATTATTATTATTACAATGATTATAAATAATAATTGTTATGACTATTATGAGTATTATTATATTATAATACTATATTATAATTAATAATTAATATTATATAATAAATGTTTAATAATTTGAAATATATAATAATAATATAATGTTAATTAAATATAATATAATATAGTTATATATAATATATATAATAAATGTAATATATGTAATATATAATTAATTATATATTAATTATTATATTATATATTAATTATAATAATATGACATCCATCTACATATATAACACATCCATCTTGTACAACTTGTAATAGTAATTATATATACTGTTATTATTATATTACATATATATAATTAATTATATATTAATTATTATTATATTAATTATTATATTATAATTATATATTAATTATTATTAATAATAATTATTATTAATAATTAATTATATATTAATTATTATTATATTAATTATTATATTATAATTATATAATTAATTATTTATATGGAATATATATTAATTAATTATATGATTAATGCATTTAATGCAATTAATTAATTAATTATATGATTAATGCATTTAATGCAATTATTAATTACATATTACATATATATTAATTATATACAATAAATAATAATAACAGTAGATATAATTACTATTACAAGTTGTACAAGATGGATGTGTTATATGTAGATGGATGTCATATTATTATAATTAATAATAATAATAATAATAATAATATATATAATTATTATTATAAGTTGTATCATAGCGATGTATGTCATGTGTGACTTTGCACGTTGAATGTTGATGAACATAAAGGTG
>JAJTWR010000269.1:1772500-1777500 GCA_021613335.1 Whitmania pigra | reverse complement strand
TTATTTTTTTTTTTTTTTTATTATTATTATTATTATTATTATTTTTTATTATTATTATTATTATTATTATTATTATTATTATTATTACTATTATTATTATTAATATTGTTTTTGTTATTTTTTTATTATTATATGATGATGATGCTTATGAGGATAATAAGCGTATAAATATATTGAAATGTTGCTAATTATAGCTTACATGAACGCCAAGCTAAATATATCCATAAAAAAGTCCCAACGATCTAAGTTTTACCTTGAGCAGTAAGCTGATGCTAATTATCAACTTTTTGATATTGGAAAAGACAGATTTCCCAGATCGTCTTGTTTCGATTTAAAACTCTGGTTTCGTTTCCTTGTATCAAGTTTTTTCAATGCAAACACTTCCAAGTTGCAAGTAGTTGACATTATTCGGAACTCTCTTTCTGTTTCTCTTTTTCTATCTCTATTTGCATTTCGAACTCTAAAAAAAAGGGCTGGTCGCCTCGAAACATCAATCACGTTTCCCTCATAAATTATGCTAACGAGCAGCTGGGGTTTACAAACTAGTCGACGAATAAGTTCGAGGAATGGATGGTTCCTAAGCGCGCGCGCAGAGAAGGTTGCAAAGTGCTCTCAGAACAAGTCGTCCATTCGTGATGCGCTAAAGTAAGAAGAAGAAGAAGAAGAAGAAGAAGAAGAGAAGAAGAAGAAGAAGAAGAATAAGAAGAAGAAGAAGAAGAAAAAGAAGATAAAGAGGCGTTATGAACTATTGGAGTGATTAAGACGATATGCTGACTGTTTCTCGCTACTCCGAACGCCGCGCGCACCGTAAACCAATAAGAGACCTCACGCATTTCGAGCGGGACTTTATTACGATAAGCTGGCTTCATTCTCTCGTAGAACATTCGAAAAACAACCAACTCGGCCTGTGGATTAAGCACTGAATGGTCGCGTTTACGAGGATCTCCTTGTCTTGTTTTCAAGATTGCCGACAGATTATGAACCGGTATTCGCGTCGATATTTCAATACCTGATGATTTTTGGAGTAAACGTTATTTAATGAATTGTTGAATGATTGAACTATTGCATGCATGGTATCTCTCTTGATTGTAGGAAATGTATAACAAAATATCATTGCTTTTAATGGTCGATTAAATTAATTATTAAGTTTTGAATTAGCTAGTTAAGCTTGGGATTTCTACTAGACAAAAGTTAAAGGATTTTAACTCAGTCTTTGGATAAACAGGTCTACCAAGATGATGAACACGCACCATCAATTTTCCTTTCAATCGAGTTCCAACAGCTTTTATAACATGCCTGGTTCTCTCAGCGGCAAGATGGCTCATCCCTACGGCACCACGGGTTTCACTGGTTACCCAAGCTCCCACCATCTTTCCTCGGCAACAGCGGACCTAGGGTCGGGTCTTTCGGAGACCAACGAAGCTAGTCTCTCGGCAGGAATGATGCTGGACTCTTTTGGATCCATCATCGGGCAGTCGACTGGATTTTGCGGTGGAAGTGTCGGTGGTATTGGAACCACTTCGTCCAATCCTTCGTCTGTCTTCACCGGGAGTTCTCTTCCCTATCATCTACAGCCCTTCTCGAGTTCCTCGGCAAGCAGAGACCCGGTTGGCTACAGAAGAAACTTGACCGGTGCGAAACCGCCTTACTCTTACATCTCCCTCATCACCATGGCCATCCAGTCTTCGCCACACAAGATGTGCACGCTGAGCGAGATCTACCAATACATCATGGACCAATTTCCCTTCTATCGACAAAGTCAACAACGCTGGCAGAATTCCATCAGGCACAGTCTTTCCTTTAACGATTGCTTTCTCAAGGTTGGCGAGCGTTGGACATTTTGTAGATTCTTGAGTTTTGCAATTTATTTTTCGTTAAATAAATGTCTTAAAATAACCTTTTTTATCTTTGTATGTTATTAAAATTTACGCGCGTTATTGAAGATTTTATTTTTTTTTTATTTTATTTAATTGCTCGTTCAGATATGTTTATCTTGTTGCGCAATGTCCCACCAACGTGTTATCAGGCCATTAGTCTTGACGTCATCGTTTGGCAGCTTCCTTTCCAAAATGTTGATGATTCTCTTCCTTGTTATTTTTATTACTATATTTTATTTATTTATTCAATTTCTATGCTATTATTTCCTTGGCAGTGATTTATCAGGACGTCAGTGCTTGAGTAGAAAATCTGAGGCTAATCAATTTTACGAGAATCGATTCTATAATTGGAAAGCTGTCCAATAGATTTCGTCTGACATTAAAACTGAACAAACAGAATTTATTTGGACATCCAATGAAGTCAGCAGCCATTTTACTCTCTCTCTTAATCCTATTCGATCGCGTATCCAGCTTCATTTGCCATGTAAAAAAAAGCAAAGAAATACAAAATATTATTATTATTAAAAAAAAAAACAGAGTTATCAAAAGAGTCTGACGTTTTTCCTCGTTTGCGGAATTAATTAACCAATCTAAATTCTAAATCGAAATTAACTGAATGCCTGAATTCACAAATTCACACAGGTACCACGGACGGCTGAGAGACCGGGCAAAGGCAGCTACTGGACCCTCCATCCCGATTCCGGAACGATGTTCGACAATGGCTGTTACTTGCGGCGGCAGAAGAGGTTCAAATGCCCACAGAAAGAAGCCTTACGACAAGCTCAAAAAACGGGCAATCCGGCCTCGTCAACCACGAACAGCTCCAACAACAGCAACGGCAGCAACATCGCATCGGAATCTCGATCAAGAAAACGCCTCGACTCGCCCGTTCCTCCTGACGATTCTGACGATTCATCGACTGGGCATGCCCCTCTGCAGAACAGCGGCAATAACTCCAGCCTCTCTCCCATGAGAAACAGCTTCGGTACGGGCACCCTGCCAACCCCATGCAGTCCGGCTCAGAACAGCTTGGTAACCGGTGAGAATCGAACCCAGACACAGACGCACTATCCTCTCAGCAGTTACAATCACCAACAGTTCTTCTCCTTCCCCCGCAGCCAGCCTCCATCCTTCATCTCAGGAGAATACATCTACCCTACATCAAAAACCTCCCATCAGCTGACCAATTATTACGGCTCGAGGCCTCCCGATTTTCTGAGCGGGTTCTCCAACTCGACTCTCGGCTGCGGTTCTTTCTACTCGCAAGTCCAGCCGTCCAGCATCGACCTGAACTCGACGGAAAACTTGGACTCTACTTACAGTTTCCAACGGCCCCTAAAATATTCAGAGCAGCTCTTCTCTAACGTCGAAAACGATCTGACAGACAAGCACCCTTCGGTGACATCTTACCTCTCAAGATCTGAATCCAGCGAAAGGCTGCCAAAACCTAAGTCATCCAGGTCTCCTCCGAACGCAATGAGCGCGTCCGTTCTCAGCGACGAGGCATTCTCCATTCCGTCTTCGGCGGTCGTCAAGTCCGAACCTCTTCTGACGCTACTCTCGAGTTCGGTGTCGTCTGGCCGTGACTCGACCTTCTGCCTGCCCTCTTATGCGTCCACCTTCTACACGTCCGTTCCTTTGATCTTCTCTTCCTCTGGCGTTCCAATTCCGTCTTCCTCGACGTCATCCTCGCTATCGTCTGCCTACTATCATTCGACCGCTGACGGACCGCTCAGTTACGAGAAGTTGGCACAACATCCGTCTTCGTTCTTCATGTACAACAGTCGGCCACAATCCCAGCAGCACCACAATCACCACCATCAACATCATCAATCATCTTTCCAGCATTCGTTTAGCATCAACAAACTCATGATGGACGAACAAGCGCCCGATCAGTATCACCATCCTCACCCTCATCATCATCCTCACTCTCATCATCATCATCATCATCATCATCAACAACAACAGCAACAGAGTGTCGACTCCAGCGACCAGCAACAAAATCTCTGCAACCCAATGATGTACAGCAGCAGCAACAACAGCAACAAAAACGACCACGACGATGACAACGCCGACGGTAATCTCTACGGCACCTTTACCCCGAAGTCTTCGGCCAGGGACCGTCAGGGACTCTTGGAGAGGCAGGAATTGAACCCCCAGTCCAACGGTTCGACACCCTCTCACTACAACGACCTCAACTACAATAACAACAGCAGCGGCAACAACAACAACAGCAACAATAACAGAGATTCCATGATCTGTTCTTCGAATTTTCCTATCAACTGAAAATTTGTCGCAATGCAATCCAGGCATTTCAAGTTATTCTCAATATCCTGTTCCTTCAAGTGTTACTATCATTGCCCTACTTATGGCAACATATGGTTACTATTAAAAATTATTATAAGTGACCAGAAATTGTCATAATTATTAATGAAATTATAATATTATAATGTGTCATTCATCTGTTGGCGAATCATGTCCGTTTTTACTTTCCTCGTATTTTTTGTCGAAAAACAAGCCAATTGAATTTTAACCGCCGAATGATTTCATTAACACTTGTTTACATGGTGATTGACCAATCAGAGAACAGATGTCACGTGATGGATTATATTGTCTGTGATTCGTTCCTTCTCGCTAAGCCTTTTGTTGTACGATACGTTTGTTTTTTAATGCTAATTATAATAATTAATATTAATTAGTTATTATTATTATTATTTGTGGCAGTAAATAATTCATAATTACATTCCATCTTGGTTCAATTCCTTGGTAAAGTTGACTTCCTATAATCATTCCGAATGATTCATTATCGTTATCACTTGTCTGATATTTATTTCTGTTATTATTATTATTAATATTTAAAAGTGATGGTTTTATTATGATTACCTAGTTGGTATTTCTATTCGTTATCATTCCAGATCAGCTTCTTTGATATATACTTTTTATTTTTTTCTAATGTCTTCACCTAAATTGATTATCACAATTACGTGATCAGTTAATTTGATGAAATTATTTTTATTTATTTATTAGCTAACACATTTAATAACCTTCCTAATTGATGGCTAAACGCATAGCGATATAATGGCAATGTAATTGATTGTGACAATAATAACAAAAACAACATTG